>SKCR01037732.1:0-68476 GCA_019454045.1 Zanthoxylum bungeanum
GGACGCGTTAGAACGGAACCAGACCTGATGCATGATGATACTAAGAAACTACGTGTGTGTTCGCGTAGCGTTCGAGAATGCGTTCGAATGATAAACAGAGGGTTCGCGTTCGTGTGGCGTTCGAGAATGCATTTGAACAGAACCAGACCTGATGCATACAACACATACATAAACAAACAAATCCACAATGCAGGACCTCACGTATCCGATTGAACTCATCTCGCATCCAATCGAACATACATTATCCAGCGCGGCAAAGCATCGTGGTAAAGGATTTTAACCTCTCAAAATAGAGGACCTTTAATCGCACTTACTAAGCCCATGCGCAAACAATACAATACATATATAAAGAAGTAAAGACAACGATATCGGACTTCGTGTATCCGATTGAACATATCTCACATCCAATCGATATACATCAACCGGCGCGGCAAAGCATCGTGGTAAATGATTTAACCCCTCAGAATAAGGGACCTTTAATCCAACTTTCTAAGCCCATTCGCTCGATCACGTCATGCATATAAAAATAAAGATAGTAATATCGGACTTCGTATACCCGATTGAACACATCTTACATTCAACCGAATATACATCGATCGACACGGTAAAACATCGTGGTAAAAGATTTTAACCCCTCAGAATAGGGGACCTTTAATCCAACTTACTAAGCCCATGCGCTCGATCATATTGTTACATAAACAAATAACATGCGGAAGTCAAGTAACGAATGAAAAACAAATCAAAACAACATAAAACAAAATATGCGTCGTTTACTCAAGTGGTACGTGGAGTTGTATCCCGAGTACAGATCATATTACCATCCATTTGGAATCGGCTATGAAATTTATGTCCGGTTTTACATCCTATATACCACGAGAGGCGACACATTTTTCATTTTATTCAAGGGCCACAACATACATCATCTTACAATATATGCATATTTACCTACTCAAGGGCTACAACATGCATTTTAATATAGTAATCATGCGAAAAAAACTCAATAAATAATAAAGATAAAATTGAAAACAAGTGTGAAAAATACCCTCAGGTCTAACCTTTTTTGCCGACTTTCAGACTTACGTTGCACGGAGATCGGAAGGGTTAAAGCTCATCAACTTCTCTGGTTCACTGGTTTTAGCGTCTTAGCTCACTGTTTTGCTGTTTTGCTTGCTGTTTGATCTCCGTTTTACTGCTGTTTGACCTCCGTTTTACTGATGTTTTCTCTGTATTCTCTGCTTACGGTTTCAGGTCTTTAAAGCTACTATTTTTGCTTTTTTAGGAGTCTAAGGGCTGTATTTTTTGGTTGTTTAAGGAGGCTAAGGGTGCAGTTTTTTATGTTACTGTTTTATGGATTTTAAGGACTGTTTTAAGGTGTTTTTCGAAGATATGGCTGCAGTTTTTGGGGCTGCTGTTTTGGTGTTTTAGTGGACTGTTTTGAAGGTTTATTTTCGTAGAAGTGAGGGTGGAGATGAAGAGAATGTTTGCTATTTTTCTTGTGATTTGCGTGTAATGTCAAGGATTTCTTGTTGTGATTTGCGTGTGAGTTGTGTCTTGTGAAGGGAGTGCATGTCTTGGTTAGGGGTTGTTTATATAGAGAAGGGCTAGGGCTTCTCCTTATCTCACAAGGAAGGGATTTTGGCATTAAAGAGAGGATTTGATTTGATGTTGGATATGGAAATCAATGGATTGATGGGGGACAAATTTTGGTGAATTAGGAAGGTTGAATATTTGATTGGCTTGGTTTAGGAATACAATTTGTTAGATTAGGAAGTCAACATTTTTAATTGCTTATGATTGATTTTAATTAGGCATAATATTTCTTTAATTTAGTATATAATATTTTAAGTTAGGAAGTTCCAATATTTTAATTTGGTGTAATTATATTTTATGTCTTTTAATTTGGTATATCAATTAATTAATATTTTATTTAGTTAATGTTTAATTTAATTAATATTTGATTTAATTTGGATGTAATTTAGGGTGATATGGGCCTGTGGGCCTATCTTGGTGGGCTATGTGTTGTGTTGGTTTGGTGTGAGTGGGCTTAGGTGGGTGGCAAGGGTTGTGGGCCAAGGTTAAAAGGTTTGCGGGGTTTTTTGGGCCAAAGGTGCTCTAAACGGAGGTCCAACAAGTGAGCTTGACGTAAACAAGTGAATAAGGATCTAACGAAATACCGGTTCCCTTTCGATGACCGTTTCCCGTAATATCCTTAACTAAAAAGGGTAGTGCCTCCAACTGAGACTCATCATCGGGTTTCACATGAAAAAATACAATGCCTACAGTCGCCCCCACTTTGATGGGACTTGTACAGTGTGTGACTTTGAACAATCCTATCAAAGTTATGCAATGCATTTCCACTTACCTGGCTAGTCTGCTGCCTCGAGCTGAGTTGTGTGCTGTAGTGGACCTCGATCCTGGAACGCATCCCAATAACTACAACCGACAACGGGGGCACCTCGACCCTGGGACGCATCCCGATATACCGCTGGAAATGAGGGCCTCACCCTAGAACAAATGATGTAGTGGCCCTCGACCCTGGGACGCATCCCGGAACTACAACTGATGATGCAGTTGGCCCTCGACCCTGGGACGCATCCCGGGACTGCAACTGTCAACATGGGTACCTCGACCCTAGGACGTATCCCAAAACTGCTGACGATGTGGGCCTCGTCCTCAACCTGATATGGGCCTCGCCCCCAAGCTGATATCGGCCTCGCCCCCTAGGACTTATCCCCAAAACCTGTTGATGTGGGCCTCGCCCCTGGGACTCATCCCCAAAACTGAAACTGCGCTGACGCTGTTTGGCTCATTTTTGCCGCTTTCTCTTTTCTTCGAACCTACGAACACAAAAACAAGAACAAACACGAAGAGAATGCAATATTACGTGTATGCATGAATGATTATCTTATCCCGTTGGGTTAGGTCTTCTGTCTACGTTGATTTGCTTGGTGAACTCGTTCCCCTCCAAGTCTGATAGCTTCACTGCTTCATTTCCCATTACCTTCTACACTATATAAGGTCCTTCCAAGTTAGGTCTGAACTTTCCTCTTGGATCTGTCGTCGACGGCCTTGATTGCTTAAGTACCAAATCACCCTTTCTGATCTTGGTGGGGCGTACTTTCTTGTTGAATGCTCGGGCTACTCTCTTTTGATACAACTACATGTGATACAAAGACTTCATTCTCTTCTCATCCAATAGTGCTAACTGATCAAACCTCTGTGCGGCCCACTCCTGTTCCGGTAATTCTGCCTCTGCTAATACCCTCATAGACTATATTTCCACTTCTACTGGCAATAATGCTTCCATTCCATAGACCAAATAGTAAGGTGTGGCCCATGTTGATGTTCTTACTGCTGTTCTGTACCCCCACAAAGCATATCGTAGTTTCTCGGCCCAATCTATGCAGTTCTCTGTCATCTTGGCTAAAATCGTCTTTATAGTTTTGGTGGCTGCCTCAACTGAATACCGTTTGCTTGCTGTTGTCAGTATTGACGCTAAACAAGTGAATAAGGATCTAACGAAATACCGGTTCCCTTCCGACGACCGTTTCCCGCAATATCCTTAACTAAAAAAAAGGTAGTGCCTCCAACTGAGACTCATCATCGAGTTTCACATGCAAAAATATAATGCCTACAGTCGCCCTCACTTTGATGGGACTTGTGCAGTGTGTGACTTTGAACAATCCTATCAAAGTTATGCAATGCATTTCCACTTACCTGGCTCGTGTGCTGCCTCGAGCTGAGTTGGTGTTGCAGTGGACCTCGATCCTGGGACGCATCCCAATAATTGCAACCGACAACGGGGGCACCTCGACCCTGGGACGCATCCCGATACCGCTGGAATGAAATGGCATCGCCCTAGAACAAATGATGTAGTGGGCCCTCGACCTTGGGACGCTTCCGGAACTACAACTGAGGATGCAGTGGCCATCGACCCTGGGACGCATCCCGGAACTGCAACTGTCAACATGGGTACCTCGACCCTGGGACGCATTCTAAAACTGCTGACGATGTGGGCCTCACCCTCAAGCTGATATGGGCCTCGCCCTCAAGCTGACATGGGCCTCGCCCTCAAGCTGACATGGGCCTCAAAAACTGTTGATTGTGGGACTCGCCCCTTGGGACTCATCCCCAAAACTGAAACTGCACTAACGCTGTTTGGCTCTTTTCTGCCGCTTTCTCGTTTCTTCGAACCTGCGAACACAAAACCAAGAACAAACACGAAGAGAATGCAACGTTACGTGTATGCATGAATGATTTTCTTATCCCGTTGGGTTAGGTCTTCTGCCAATTTCCTTGGTTACTGCTCGGTCTCTCTCCCTCAGGCAAAATACTGCTTCAATCTGTCTATATTGATCGGCTCGGTGAACTCGTTCCCCGTCAAGTCTGATATCTTCATTGCTCCATTTCCCATTACCTTCTGCACTATGTAAGGTCCTTCCCAATTAGGTCTGACCTTTCCTCTTTGATCTGTCGTCGACGGCCTTGATTGCTTAAGTACCAAATCACCCTTTCTGATCTTGGTGGGGCGTACTTTCTTGTTGAATGCTCGGGCTAGTCTCTTCTGATACAACTGCATGTGATACAAAGACTTCATTCTCTTCTCATCCAATAATGCTAACTGATCAAACCTCTGTGCGGCCCACTCCTGTTCCGGTAATTTTGCCTCTGTTAATACCCTCATAGACTGTATTTCCACTTCTACTGGCAATACTGTTTCCATTCCATAGACCAAAGAGTAAGGTGTGGCCCCTGTTGCTGTTCTTACTGCTGTTCTATACCCCCACAAAGCATATCGTAGTTTCTCGGCCCAATCTCTGCAGTTCTCTGTCATCTTGGCTAAAATCATCTTTATAGTCTTGTTGGCTGCCTCAACTGCCCATTTTCCTGCGGCCTGTACGGTGATGACTTGTGGTGGCCTATCCCGTATTTCTACAACATTGCCTTCGTCTCTCCTTGAAACTGAACTCCGTTGTCTGTCACTACATGACGCGGCATACCATACCGACAAATGAGGTTCCGAGCTATAAACTTTGCCATTTGTTTTGCTGTAACATTACGGAATGATTCGGCTTCCACCCACTTCGAGAAGTAATCTACTGCCACTACTATGAAGTGATGTCCATTTGATGCATTCGGTCGAATTTCTCCGATCATATCAATTCCCCATGCTGAGAAAGGCCATGGCTCTGACAACCCGTTTAACTCTGTGTGCGGCAAGTGATTCAAATTACCATGTGCTTGACAATCATGACAGTGCTTTACCATCTTCGCGCAGTTTGTTTCCATGGTTGACCAATAAAAACCTTGTCTCACTATCTTGCGGGACAGATTCAACCCGTTCATGTGCGGACCACATACCCCGGCGTGTACTACTTCCATTACATGCTGAGCTTCTTCTTTCCTCAAACACCTCAACTGAATATCGTTTGCTTGCCTCTTGTACAGTTCCTCTTTCAAAATCACATACTGGGAAACTAACTTCTGAATGGCTATTCTGTCTTTTCTGCTTGTCCCTTCCGGGAGTTCCCCATGTTCCAGATACCTCTGAATGTCATGATACCAAGGTTTACCATCGTCGACCTCTACTTCCTGAATTCTTTCTATCTCATAAACAGGTTTGCTTGCTGTGGTCAAAATTAACGGTCTCATCACTAACTTTTCTGGATTTTCCCAAGACGCTGCTAGTGTAGCTAGTGCGTCTGCCATATGATTCTCTTCTCTCGAAAAGTGCTGAAACTTACAATCCGGGATAACCTGTGCCAACTTTCTGAGGTGAAAAAGGTAAGGTTTCAACCATTCTTCTTTCAACTCCCATTCTCCTCGCATCTGCTGGACTTCCAACATAGAATCTCCGTAGATTTCCACACTCCCGGCCTTCAAGGCTATCAATGTTGTCAAACCAAGACCACATGCTTCATACTCGGCCATGTTGTTAGTTACTCTGAATGTCAACCTCTTGGCCAAAGGCAAGGTCTCTCCCTCGGGGGTCACTATCACGATCCCAATTTCGGCTCCCTTGTAATTTACTGCTCCGTGAAAATACATCTTCCAACTCTGAACTGTTATTGCTTGGATCTCTTCAGCTAGAAATTCAAACTTATACTGATCCCCATCAACAGGTTGCAATGCCAGAAACTCTGCTACTTCTCGCTATTTGATCACTTTGGAGGTGAGATACTCAATGTCAAACTCTGTCAGCAATACTAACCTTCTACCCAATTTCCCCACTAGTGAAGGCACTGAATGCAGATACTTCAGAGGATTCTCGTTTACCACTACCTGGATCTTGTATGACTGGAAATAATGCCGTAATTTTCTGGAAGCCCATACCACTGCGAGACAGATCTTCTCTACTTCCTGATACCGGGACTCATACATGAGTATCTTCTTACTCAGATAGTAAACTGCATGTTCTACCCCTGTCTCATGTGCCTGTACCATCATTGCCCCTAGTGCTTCTGATTCTATGGCCAAATACAATATCAAAGGTCTGCCCAATCTCGGAGGTTTCAATGCAGGAGGCTTTACCAAGTACTCTTTGATCTTGTCGAAGGCTGCTTGACACTGCTCATTCTACTTTACCGGTTGATTTTTCCTCAACAGCTTGAAGATAGGCTCACACACTAATGTCAACTTGGCAATGAACCGACTGATGTACTGAAACTTCCTCAGGAATGCTCTGACTTCTTTCTCAGTCTTCGGTGCTGGCATTTCTGTGATTACCTTGATTTTCTCAGAATCTACCTCTATTCAGCCCATTCCCACTGTATGACCAAGCAATTTCCCTGATGTCACCCCAAACACACACTTCTTGGGATTTAGCCGCAGGTTGTATTTGTCAACTCTCTGAAGGAACCTTTCCAGTGCTTTAATATGCCCAACTCTTGTCTCTGATTTCACCATCATGTCATCCACATACAATTCAATCACTTTGTGCATCAAGCATATTTGATATCAGTTCAGCCAGAACTACTGCATTTAACTTGGGTATACTTGAGAACCCCAAGGAAATTCTGATTGCAAGTGAAGTTACCTCCGAATAGAGGGAGAAATTAGAAGATGTATTGGTCAGATATGCCAAAGTGTTTGCTTGGTCCTATGAGGACATGCCTGGGGTAGACAGAAACATTGCCCAGCACACAATACCAACTTATCCAAATATGAGGCCAGTAAAACAGAAACTCCGACGGATGAGACCAGAATGGGCTGAGAAAGTCAGAGAGGAAGTTAAGAAACAGATAGATGTGGGGTTCCTGGAAGTAGTAAAGTATCCTGAGTGGTTGGCTAATATAGTGCCGGTGCCAAAGAAAGACGGGAAGGTCAGAATGTGTGTGGACTACAGAGATATCAACAAGGCTTGTCCGAAAGATGATTTTCATTTGCCTCATATAGATGTTCTGGTTGATAGTGCGGCTTTATCTGCTATGTATTCATTTCCAGATGGGTTTTCAGGTTACAATCAGGTCCTTATGGCTGAGGAAGATAAACACAAGACTGCATTTGTTACCGAGTGAGGTACTTATTGTTACAAGGTGATGTCGTTTGGGCTTAAGAATACGGGAGCTACTTATCAACGGATGGCCACTACACTATTCCATGACTTGATGCACAAAGAGATTGAAGTGTATATGGATGACATGATGGTGAAATCAGAGACAAGAGTTGGGCATATTGAAGAACTGGAAAGGTTCTTTCAGAGAGTTGACAAATACAACCTGCGGCTAAATCCCAGAAGTGTGTGTTTGGGGTGACATCAGGGAATTGCTTGGTCATACAGTGGGAATGGGAGGAATAGAGGTAGATTCTGAGAAAATCAAGGCAATCACAAAAATGCCAGCACCGAAGACTGAGAAAGAAGTCAGAGCATTCCTGAGGAAGATTCAGTACATCAGTCGGTTCATTGCCAAGTTGACATCAGTGTGTGAGCCTATCTTCAAGCTGTTGAGGAAAAATCAACTGGTAAAGTGGAATGAGTAGTGTCAAGCAGCCTTCGACAAGATCAGAGAGTACTTGGTAAAGCCTCATGTATTGAAACCTCTGAGATTGGGGAGACCTTTGATATTGTACTTGGCCGTAGAATCAGAAGCACTGGGGGCAATGATGGTACAAGCAGATGAGACAGGGGTAGAACTTACAGTTTACTATCTGAGTAAGAAGATGCTCCCGTATGAGTCCCGGTATCAGGAAGTAGAGAAGATCTGTCTCGCAGTGGTATGGGCTTCCAGAAAATTACGGTATTATTTCCAGTCATACAAGATCCAGGTAGTGGCAAAGGAGAATCCTCTGAAGTATCTGCATTCTGTGCCTTCACTAGTGGGGAAATTGGGCAGATGGTTAGTATTGCTGACAGAGTTTGACATTGAGTATCTGACCTCCAAAGTGATCAAATAGCGAGCAGTAGCAGAGTTTCTGGAATTGCAACCTGTTGATGGGGATCAGTATAAGTTTGAATTTCCAGATGAAGAGATCCAAGCAATAACAGTTCAGAGATGGAAGATGTATTTTGACGGAGCAGTAAATTACAAGGGAGCCGGAATTGGGATCGTGATAGTGACCCCCGATGGAGAGACATTGCATTTGGCCAAGAGGTTGACATTCGGAATAACTAACAACATGGCCGAGTATAAAGCATGTGGTTTTGGTTTGACAGCATTGATAGCCTTGAAGGCCGGGAGTGTGGAAATCTATGGAGATTCTATGTTGGTAGTCCAGCAGATGCGAGGAGAATGGGAGTTGAAAGAAGAACGGTTGAAACCTTACCTTTTTCACCTCAGAAAGTTGGCACAGGTTATCCCGAATTGTAAGTTTCAGCACTTGCCGAGAGAAGAGAATCAGATAGCAGACGCACTGGCTACACTTACAGCGACTTGGGAAAATCCAGAAAAGTTAGTGATGAGACCTTTAATACTGACAACAGCAAGCAAACCTATTTATGAGATAGAAAGAATTCTGGAAGTAGATGTCGACGATGGTAAACCTTAGTATCATGACATTCAGAGGTATCTAGAATATGGGGAACTCCTGGAAGGGGGAAGCAGAAAAGACAGAATAGCCATTCAGAAGTTAGCTTCCCAGTATGTGATTTTGAAAGGGGAACTATACAAGAGGCAAGCAAACGGTATTCAGTTGAGGTGTTTGAGGAAAGAAGAAGCTCAGCATGTAATGGAAGCAGTACACGCCGGGGTATGTGGTCTGCATATGAACGGGTTGAATCTGTCCCGCAAGATAGTGAGACAAGGTTTTTATTGGTCAACCATGGAAACAAACTGCGCGAAGATGGTAAAGCACTGTCATGATTGTCAAGCACATGGTAATTTGAATCACTTGCCGCACACAGAGTTGCACGGGTTGTCAGATCCGTGGCCTTTCTCAGCATGGGGAATCGATATGATTGGAGAAATTCGACCGAATGCATCGAATGGGCATCACTTTATAGTAGTGGCAGTAGATTACTTCTCGAAGTAGGTGGAAGCCGAATCATTCCGCAATGTTACAGCAAAACAAATGGCAAAGTTTCGGAACCTCATTTTTCGGTATGGTATGTCGCGTCATGTAGTGACAGACAACAGAGTTCAGTTTCAAGGAGAGACAAATGCAATGTTGCAGAAATACGGGATAGGCCACCCCAAGTCATCAC
Source organism: Zanthoxylum bungeanum (assembly GCA_019454045.1). Classification (NCBI taxonomy): domain Eukaryota; kingdom Viridiplantae; phylum Streptophyta; class Magnoliopsida; order Sapindales; family Rutaceae; genus Zanthoxylum; species Zanthoxylum bungeanum. The sequence goes on from SKCR01037732.1 coordinate 9,641, forward strand.
CATATAGGCCATAGGCAAATGGGGTAGTTGAGGCAGCCAACAAGACTATAAAGACGATTTTAGCCAAGATGACAGAGAACTGCAGAGATTGGGCCGAGAAACTACCATATGCTTTGTGGGGGTACAGAACATCATTAAGAACAGCAACATGGGCCACACCTTACTCTTTGGTCTATGGAATGGAAGCAGTATTGCCAGTAGAAGTGGAAATACAGTCTATGAGGGTATTAGTAGAGGCAGAATTGCCGGAACAGGAGTGGGCCGCACAGAGGTTTGATCAGTTAGCACTATTGGATGAGAAGAGAACGAAGTCTTTGTATCACATGAAGTCTTTTCTGAAGCAATATGTTACAGACTTAGAGATTGACTTGTCACTCCGTGATTTGGAGAACACTAAACAGAAGCTAGAGGAAATTTTTAAAGAGTATGTGGATCGCTGCAGAAGCCAGCTTTTGAAAATGCAGACTCGGCCTTCAGAGAAAGACCAAATTAAGATGATTATCAAGGGCACCAAGCCCTCTATTTATGGTAAGCTGAGGAGGATGACCTCCATGATTACTGATTTCCGACAGTTGAGAGAGACTGTTATGGATATTGAAGAAGATGAGGCTGAAAACAGAAAGTTTATTGCCCAGAATAGAGGAACTTTTGGGGGGCATTCTGAGACTAAACCCGCTACTACCGAGGTTGCTTCCATCAAGAACCGGCATTTTTCTAACCTAGGGAAGCCGTTATCTAAGGTGCTTGAGAAGTTGAAGGGACAAGGACTCCTAAAACCCTTAGAGCCTAAACCACTTCCAGATCCTATACCACCTAACCTTGACCGAAGCCTGTATTGTCACTTCCATCAGAGGAGAGGCCACGAAACTGAAAACTGCACCCGCCTTAGGCATGAAATCCAAAACCTCATTGATGCCCATAAAATACCCGATCCTAAGAAAGAACAACCCAACACATATTGGAACCCTCTACCAAATTACCACTCCGTTCCACCACCCACCTACATGATCAAGGATTGCCCGAAACTTTTTTCCTCCAAACCCTTAACCACCAAGCTTCTTACATGGAGATAGGGGATGACAGTGAAGAACCGTAGGTCAAGAAAGAAGGCAATGCTGCGAAAGATGAAGTTGTTCCTCATAGTTTATTTGATCATGTATTTTTAATATAGACATTGATTTGGTCTACCTGTTCGAACCATTTCTTAAATGATAATAAAGACGTTCATTTCGTTTACTTGCCTGAGTCTGTCCCTCCAACCTGCAACATGAGTATCTTTGACAAAAGCATTCAACCCTGGTACTATGATACTCAGCGATGTTTAGAACACGGGGAATTCCCGAAAGAAGCAAGGAAAAGATAGGATAGCCATTCAGAAAATGGGGAACGGGGCAGTAAGACTGCCAGGTTTGGAGGGGAATGAGTTCACCGAGCCAATCAACATGGATAGATTGAAGTAGTACTTCACCTGAGGAAGAAAAGGCCGAGCGATCACCAGGAGGACTGGCAGAAGACCTAACCCAACGGAATAGAAAATTCATTCATGCATGCATGCATACACGTAACATATTTGCATCCTTTTTGTTTTTTTCTGTTTTGTAATAATAGGTTTCAAAGGAGGAAAAGAGAAATCGTCTAATGCAAGCCAACCAGAAGCGGCAACAGTACAATGTCAGCAGTTTTCAGGAATAAATCACAGGGGCGAGGCCCTTATCAGTATCAGTCTGGAGGCGAGGCCCATATCAGTATCAGTTGGGGGCGAGGTCCACATCAGTATCAGTTTGGGGCGAGGCTCATATCAGTATCAGTTGGGGGCGAGACCCACATCAGTTTTAGCTGGGGGCGAGACCCATATCAGTATCAGTTGGGGGTGAGGCCCACATCAGTATCACTTTGGGTATCAGTTGGGGACGAGGCCCACATCAGTATTGGGTGGGGGCGAGGCCCATATCAGTATCAGTTGGTGGCGAGGCCCACATCGGTATCAGTCTGGGGCAAGGCCCATATCAGTATCAGCTGGGGGCGAGGCCCATATTAGCATCAGTTTGGGGCGAGGCCCATATCAGTATCAGTTTGGGGCGAGGCCCATATCAGTATACGCTGGGGGTGAGGCCCATATCAGTTTCAGTTTGGGGCGAGGCCCATATCAGTATCGGTCTGGGGGGTGAGGCCCATGTCAGCATCAGTTTGGGGATGAGTCCCAGGGCCGAGACCCACATCAGTAACGGTTTGGGATGAGTCCCAGGGCCGAGGCCCACATCAGTATCAGTTTGGGGATGAGTCTCAGGGCCGAGTCCCACATCAACATCAGTTTGAGTATGAGTCTCAGGGCCGAAGCCCACATCAGCATCATGCATCCATGCATACATGCATACATATCATATACATATAATTTTTATTTTGTTCGCCGGATTGTAGCGGTAAAGACCATCTCATCACGCAACAGATGCCGAAAATGACGTTCCAAAATGGAGCACACACAGCAAATGCCGAAAATGGCGTTCCAAAATAGAGCACACGCAACAGATGCGGAGAATGGCGTTCCAAAATGGAGCACACACATCAAATGCCGAAAATGGCGTTCTAAAATGGAGCACACACAACAGATGCCGAAAATGGCGTTCCAAAATGGAGCACACACAGAAAATGCCGAAAATGTCGTTCTAAAATGGAGCACACGCAACAGATGCTGAAAATGGCGTTCCAAAATGGAGCACACACAGCAAATGCCGAAAATGGCGTTCCAAAATGGAGCACACACAACAGATGCCGAAAATGGCGTTCTAAAATGGAGCACACACAGCAAATGCCGAAAATGGCGTTCCAAAATGGAGCACACGCAACAGATGCCGAAAATGGCGTTCCAAAATGGAGCACAAATAACAGATGCCGAAAATGGCACTCCAAAAATGGAGCACGGTTCGGGAATGAACCAGGGGTTGCAGTACCTCACCACCAAATCAACTCAACTCAACACATGGAAAGTCAAATGGCAGCTGGCGAGCCAGGTAAGTGAAAATGCATTGCATAACTTTGATAGGATTGTCACTGTTACACATTACACAAGTCCCATCAAAGTGGGGGCGACTGTAGGCACTGTATTTTTGCATGTGAGTCCCTATGATGAGTCTCATTTGGAGGCACTACCTTTTTAGTCGAGGAAGTTGCGGGAAATGGTTGTCGGAAGGAAATCGGCATTCGTTAAATTTTATCTGCATGTTTAGCTCCAAGCTCGCTCGTTGGACCTCCGTTTTAAAGCACCTTTGGCCTAAAAAACCCAGAACCATTTAACCTTGGCCCAAACCCACTCACCAAACCAACACAACACCTAGCCCACCACACTTGGCCCACACGCCCAAGGCCCTCAAAATACAACCCAATTAAATAAAATATTAAAACATATACCAAACTAAATAAAATATTAAAACGTATACCAAATTAAATTAAATATTAATTAAGTCATATACCAAATATAAAACAAACATGAAATATAATCATACCAAGTTAAAATCAATCAATCATATATTATTCCTAACTTAAAATATTGTATGTCTAATCAACACAAACTAAATATTCAACCTTCCTAATTCACCAAAATTTGTCCCCCCAATCAATCAAATCATTTCCTTGTTTGACACCAAATCCAATCTATTCCTTGTGAGACAAGGGGAAGCCCTAGCCTTTGTCTAAATAAACAATCCAAAACCAAAGCCAACCCCCTCCTCAATCTCTCTCACTCACTGCAAAAACACAAAGAATAATAAACCCTCACACTCTTCAAAACCCTTGTTGAACTTGCAGCTCTCTCTCACTGGAAGATTCACGGCACTCACAACAAAATATCAACTGACCTTGCACCCTCCACACGTCCCCCTCTCACTGAACACACACACGGCATGACACAGGCACGCCATGATCACACACTGCCCTTATCCAAATCAACGCATCCAACCCCCCTGCACCACCTGCCTCACGCCATAAAGCCTTCACAAAGCCCCTCGTCCATCACAAGCCAACGCCTCTTTAACGCATAAATACAGCTAGCCCTCAAACCATTCAGAAGCCATGCCTCATACTCACACGTAGCACACCACCATCACTCACAGCCTCCTCACGATCAGCTTCAAACCACGCCACACACCCACTACAAACTGAGCACACCGACACAAAACAACACCCAATTCTCTCACCATTCAGCGCCCCTTCTGACCAAGAACAGCCTCGCATAGAACACTTAGCACCCATAACAGCCCTGCAGTAGCCCATATTTCACGCCACAAGCCTCCCAAAATTTCCAAGTTAATCTCCAAAACTGCACCCTCATAGCCTCTAAAACAGCCCTCGAAACACACCAAAAATAGTAACCAGAAACTGCAGTCCAAGACAGCAGGAAACGGAGTGAAAACAGCGACTAAAACAGCAAAATAACGAGCTAAAGCGTTGAACCAGTGCACCAGAAAGTTGCGGAGCTTTGGCCCTTCTGATCACCGTGAAACGCGAGTCCGAAAGTCGACATAAAAGGTTAGACCTGAGGGTACTTTTCACATCCGTTCTCAGTTGTATCTTTATTATTTATTGAGTTTCGTTTTCATGATTATTATGGAGTGATGCATGTTGTGGCCTTTGAATAGATAAAAAATGCATGGGAAATGGTGTATGTTGTGGCCCTTGAATAAAATGAAAAATGTGTCACCTCTCGTGGTATATAGGATGGAAACCCGGACATAAATTTCATAGCCGATTCCGAATGGACGGTAGTATGATCTGTACTCGGGATACAACTCCACGTACCACTAGAGTAAACGGCGCATATTTCGTTTTATATTATTTTGATTTGTTTATTATTTGCTACTTGATTTCCGCATGTTATTTGTTTATATGCATGATGTGATCGAGCGTATAGGCTTTGTAAGTTGGATTAAAGGTCCCCTATTTTGAGGGGTTAAAACCCTTTACCACGATGCTTTGCCGTGCCGGTTGATGTATATTCGGTTGAATGTAAGATGTGTTCAATCGGGTATACGAAGTCCGATATTATTTATGTTATTTTTTATATGCATGATGTGATCGAGCGCATGGGCTTAGTAAGTTGGATTAAAGGTCCCCTATTTTGAGGGGTTAAAATCCTTTACCACGATGCTTCGCCATGCCGATTGATGTATATTCGGTTGAATGTAAGATGTGTTCAATCGGGTATACGAAGTCCGATATTATTGTCTTTATTTTTATATGCATTATGTGATCGAGCGCATGGGTTTAGTAAGTTGGATAAAGGTCCCCTATTTTGAGGGGTTAAAATCCTTTACCACGATGCTTCGCCGCGCCTATTGATGTATATTCGATTGAATGTAAGATGTGTTCAATCGGGTATACGAAGTCCGATATTATTGTCTTTATTTTTATATGCATTATGTGATCGAGCGCATGGGTTTAGTAAGTTGGATTAAAGGTCCCCTATTTTGAGGGGTTAAAACCCTTTACCGCGATGTTTTGCCGCACTGGATGATGAATATTCGGTTGAATGTAAGATGTGTTCAATCGGGTATACGAAGTCCGATATCATTGTCTTTACTTTTTATATATGTATTGTGTTAATTGTGCATGGGCTTAGTAAGTGCGATTAAAGGTCCTCTATTTTGAGACGTTAAAATCTTTTACCAAGATGCTTTGCCGCGCTTTTAGCCCGTTATTATTTATTTTGAGAGGTCCTCTATTTTGAGAGGTTAAAATCTTTTCGAACGCGTTTCAGAACGCCACTGGAACACATGTTTTATGTCTGGTCTCATTCGAATGCATTATCAAACGCTATACGAACGTGAACCTTCTGTTTACCGTTCGAACGCATATACGAACGCCGCACGAACACCCACGGTAAACAGGTCCTCCTCCATCACATCACGACATGTCTATCTTAGCATATAGTTATCTCTTTTTACCTCATGCCTTTGTATTACCTCTTTAGTTATCTATTTCTATTATGCGCTTAGGTGTCTTTCCTTAATATGCATGCTTATATGAAGGCTATGTGTTTGCGCTTCTGTGCCTACCAATGTGAAATTGTATGTCTTCCGTATGTCAATTTATATTTATGCATGAATTCGGACATAGATTATATACAAATAGGTTGTATGCATGCATGAAAATGTGTTATATGTAAACTTAGATATGAGCTTTGTACCTATGCATGCAAACTTAGGAGTGACTTATCCTTGGAAATATGCTGCTTAGGCTTGGTAAGATTATTGCACAAATCATTTTATTACAAGTGGCATAAGTAAGGGACTATTCCGAACCCAATAGTTTGAGGTCTTCCTTTGCGAGGGGTGAGTGCGGCCTTAAATCTCTTTTTGCCAGTTCACATCGGGTGGTGACTCCATTATTCTCTTGTTTAGTCCCCCGCGGACTACTCCGTACTCCCAACCGGGCCGCGAGCCCGGAACAGCATGCGTCGCCCAGATCCTGTGTCCCACAGGTAGACATTCTTCCGTCTGTGGATTTGCCTCTGATTTTGCTTCTACCTCTCCCTCTACCGTGATTTTTATCTTGTTGTCTTCCTCGATTCTCCATGACAAGGTATTATGTCTGATCTATGCCCACGTCTTTTCTTTTGGCCTCCTCATTTGACAGGGCATCTTTTAACATAGGCATAGTGAGTTTACCTCATAGAGCTGAATTACCGAGGGTAACCACCAATGTTTCCTAGCTATCAGGAAGAGAACTGAGTGGTAAGAGGGCTTGTACTTCATCTCCCAGTTGCATATCTATTGTAGACAACTAGTTTACCAGGCTCTGGAACTCATTGGTGTGTTCTGCAACAGAAGTTCCACTCCGTAGTTTCATGTTCACCAAACTCCTTATTATTAAGGCTTTATTCCGAGCTGTCTTGGCCTGGAATATGTCCTCCAATTTTATCCATATTTCGTAAGCATCTATATCATGTGCTACATGGTGGAAAATATTGTGGCCGATCCATTGTCTAATCTGACCCTGAGTTATATTATTAAGTTTATTTCAATCATACTCTTTACCAGATTATGGTCTCACTCCCTTCATCTCGATAATATCAAACATATCTTTGCAATGAAAATAATATATCATCCGAGGCCTCCAGAGGAAGTAATTGGTTGCTATTAGCTTGATCATCGCACTAGAAGAGGAATCTTCAATTTCCATTTTAAATTTAAAGTTTAAAATAAAATATGATAAAATCGGGGCTGATTTTCAAAAATCAGAGGTCATCGTTGCATCCTGAACGGTCGAAAATGGTGGATCAGACACTTCGTTAGTCCAAATCCGACTCAAGGACTGATTTATAAATTCCTAAAACTTCTGGAGCTAAAATATAAATTTCAGAGACTTCAGGGGGCTTAGTGAAATTTTCCAATATGGCTAACATGTGGCTGCTGACATGGAAAAAGTGGGACCGACTTATTGATGTGTCAGATGACATGAATGCTGACGTGGCATAATTTTATCGGTGTGGCAGCTGGCGTGTTTGCTGACGTGGCTGCTGAGTTGATGATGACGTGTCGCTGATTGGACGCTGAATGGTGCTGACATGGCGTGATGTGGCACCGACGTGGATGCCACATGGTCGTCTTCAACCCACGTCTGGCACGTGAGGTGTGTGGTTGTGACTAGTCTTCACTCGCCGATGCGTACAGACACGTGCGGTGTTTCTAGATGTCGGTTTTGTCACTGGAAAATACCATCGTTCTCGTTTCGACGTGAACTAGTTTATGGTATGCTGTAAATTAATTTTTGACAACTTTCTAGAAACTCGAAATTTTCGAACCGAGTTCTGTTCTTCGGTTTTACGACCCCAATATATAACCAAAGCTCTGATACCACTTGTTGTGATTCTCTGATCACTATAGAGTATTTTTGAGGAAAAACCAAATCTATTACTTATAAGAATAGAATTACAAGTGTTTAAACTCTTTACAAAAAACTAACTTCTCTAACACTCTCAAAGCTTTCGACACTTCAAGCTTTATGTTTTAGGATGATCTGAGCTTACAATCAAGCTCTGTATTTATAGCCAATGTATGGCTCACTTTTTCAAAAAAGCTACAGTTATGGGTGTTAACGGGTCGAGTCGGATCAGGTCGGGTTGTTTGTATTTTTTAATGACCCTATCGGGTCGGGTCATTCGACCCGAAACTCAAAATTTGAGAAGGTGACATGCGCGGGTCGGGTCAGAATGGGTCGGGTCAAAAACTGCGGGTCGGGTCGGGTCGGGTCAACATAATACGCATTGGAATATAGTATATATAGTTTTAATGATACAATTTTGACAAAGTAAGTGTGTAGCTGAAATGACAAAGTGTTTGATTAAATCACAGGTTCGATTCTCAACTTTAACAATCTGGAAATATAATTTGTCTTTCTTTTTCATTGCTTTTGTTTCATTATTTTTGTTCCGTGTTAATGTGTTTGATAGTTTTTATTCCATGTTTTTGTAGATTGTAATTCTTACAACAAAAGTTTAGTGAATAAAACTACTAAATACTAATACATTCCTCAAGTTCAATCATTCAAATTCAGTCATTCAGTACACTTGAACTTACAAAGAAAATAGCCAAACACTTCAAAGTCTAAATAATATTACTTCAACTTACAAAGCAAACCAGCCAAACACTTCAACTTCCAGTACACTTGAAATTCAATTTCCAAATTTTCAAACTTCAACAGTTCAGCTTCCAAATTTCCAACAAAGACGCAATGATTTATAAAGTAATCAACAATCCCCATACACTTCAACATCCAAATTTCCAACAAAGCTGTCAAACCTGTAATATCAAATAATATTATTATTACTCAATAATTATATGAAATTACACACACACTTGAATAAAATGAATTAAATTTCAACTTCCAAATTACGGAGAATAAAAAGTAAGAGAAACCTTATATGAATTCATCAGCAGAATCCATATTATCGTTCATATCATCATTAAGCAAGCTAGGCTCAATCCTATAAGTAGAACTTGATCCCATTAATTCTACAATAATAACATAACAATAAACAACCTAAATAATTAGAATCCATATTCTACAATAATAACATAAAAATACCCAATTAAGTCTTAAATAATTTCAATAAATTTAAGAATAAGAATACTTGAAGTAAATTCATCAACTTTCTCCACATCATCCATGGCAGCTCGAAGATCAATTTGAATCGGCATAGATCGCAACCAGTTTTGAGAACAAATTAAAGCTTCCACCGTCGCAGGAGCTAATGAAATTCTAAATGGATCAATTATATTACCACCCGTGCTAAAAGCCGACTCAGAAGCCACTATAGAGATCGAAATAGCCAAAACAATCCTTGCTACCTTAGATAGAGTTGAATATTTGGAAGAATTCATTTTCCACCAATTCAACAAATAAAATGTTTCTGAATCTTCTTCACACCCATCTGGCAAATATCTAATCAAGTCACATTGAGTTTCCATACTTTGCTCATCCAACAAATAATTTTTGAATTGAAAATTAAGAAATTTTTGAGCTTCTCCAACAATAAAACTAGCAATATCCTCTGAAATAATATCATTGATAGTTGGCACACTCATCCCACTAGAAGATCCCATTGAAGACTCATCATTAAAGTATTTATACATATCATTGAAGGCATCTCGTACCTAAGTCTCAACATCAAAAGCCTTAGAAACATCATAATTTTGAGAGAGGAAGAACTTGACATATTTCATCTTACACCTTGGATCAAGAATAATACCAAAAAATAACACTCATTTCACTTTTATAGGATTCTCCCAATACTTGTCAAAAAAATTTCATATCAATGGCCATTCTTTCTAACATCAAATCACCACTTTTGTCATATTGAAGTAAGATTGTTTGAATCCGTACAAATTCATGGAAAAAATTATTTGAAGTCACATGTAAAGAACCCGAAGATGAAAGAGTAACATCATGAAATACTTGTAAAAACTTCAGTAGGCATCTACATCGACTCCAAGCATCCGACCTAGGAGGCCCTTTAATTTTAACCCCATCAAAGTGCAATCTAAATATGGGACCATCATCTTCTAACCTATAAAACGCCTTCTCAAAAATCTCTGCCTCCTCTAACATCAAGTAGGCAGAATTCCACCTAGTCTCCATTTCAAGATATAAAAGGCGTTTACACTTATTTTTCTCCTGCTCAACACTACTTTTAAAACTCAACTTCCTAGCGAGGGACAATCTCAAATATCTTACCGTATTTCTTATTTTCTCAAGTACTTCATTATTCTCTCGCAAGCTATCTTTTACAATAAGGTTAACAATATGTGCACAACACCTCATGTGAAGAAATTATGGTCTAAAATAGTGGATTACCATTCTTTAGTTCTCCGTGTTATATACCTTATTGCACCATCATTAGAACTAGCATTATCAACAGTGATAGTGAAAATTTTATCAATTCCCCAATCTAACATGCATGCTTCAATAAATTTTTCAATTGTCTCCCCCGTGTGATTAGGCACTTGACAAAAGTTTAAAATTCACTTTTGAAACTTCCAATCATCATCAATCCAGTGGGCTGTAAGACACATATAATTTAAATTTTGAATTGAAGTCAAAGTATCTGTGGTTAGACAAACACGTTGAGATTTCATTAGAGATTTCAATTTCATCTTTTCATTTTGATATATTTTCAAACAATCCCTCGTAACAGTTATACGAGAGGCAACTATCATTCGGGGATTCAAATATTGAGAATAATTCCTAAATCCCTCCACTTCCACCATTTTAAATGCCAACTCATCAACTATTACCATTCTAACAAGCATAACCCTTGCTTCTTCAATAGTAAAATGAACTGATTTTAGGTTACCCACCCTCTACTATCTTCTACTTTCTCATATTTCAAGGTTTGTTGTGTATGGTCAATAAGTCATTAGGGGTATTTCTTACACCTTACATCTATATGGGTACGTAAATTTTTAGTACCATGGAAATGAGAATCTGCCATATACTCGTCTCCACAATAATTACACTTAACTTTTTCAGCACCGTCAATAATAATCTTCTCAAAATGATCCTAAAAAGAATAATCAGATTTATTAGTACGTTGCGGCTTAGATTTGACCTTCTTAGTAAATTTTCATTTTTTAGGCAAATAAGACTTACTTTGAGTAGGCATTGAGGTAGGAGTTGTTGAAAAATTTATGTTGTAGCTTCATTATGCTCTTCCTCACTTGAAAAATTCTCAACCTCCTCAATCATTGGGTCTTTTAATGTTTCCATTCACCCTGCAATATTACAATAAGACATTCACAGGGTGCCATTTAACATACTAAAAGTTTAAAACAATAAAGCCAAAAATAACAAGACATTCACATGCTCTGACTCTGTTGTATTAAAAAACACACACCACGCAATTAGATGAAAATGATAATCAATGAAAAGCAAGTTGATAAGCAATGAAAAAAACAATAACACAAGCATCAGCCCACTTTATGCCACCAAAGTCAGCTCTTATGACTAAAAAAAGGCCAGCCCACACAAGCCATGACCAATGACCAGCCCGTGCTCAACCCCAAACAAACATATATATTTGCCCACGCATGCCCAAGTCACCTCACACACCAAGATATTCATGTGTTTCACAATGAAAAACAAAACTGGAACATGCTCTGTTTTGTTTTAAGTTCGCGAATAAAAAAAATCATAGTGAATAAATAAGCCCCAAATTTAGGGAGAGGTGATAACAATCATGATTACATTCACGAACAGAAAATTACCAAATTGAATAAGCCCCAAATTTATCATAGTGAATAAATTAGCGTGTGTGTGCATAAAAAAAAAAAAACATAAAATCAAATGATTTGTATATAATAAATAAATAAAATTACCTTGCGAGGCTTTAAGGCTTTAAAGGAAATGGAGAAAATCAGAGAAGAAATTGGGAAATGAGATATGCAGTGGCAGAAGGCAGAAGGGGAAGGGGAAGGGGGCGCATGCGAGAGAAGAGAAGGTAGCAGAAGCATAAGGGTCCTGGGTTTGTAACTCGTAAAATGTGCCTGATGAGCGGAAAATATATCAATATTTATTGTCCCTTTTACCTAATATTTTGTTTAATTTCTCGGGTTTGATGAATATTTTGATGTGTTTTTAGTTATTTTGCAGATAAAATAAAATCGGGACTTAATGGAATTAATCAGGATGAAATATGGAACAAATTAGGGCAAAATTTGGACTTGACATTTGGATTTTAGAGGTTGGAAACTTGAAATGGTGTTCTAACGAAGTACAATTTCGAAAATTTCAACTTTGCGTAATTTCCGTATTTTGGCCATAACTTCTTACTCCGATATCGGATTGAGGTGATTCAAGTTCCAGATTAAAGACTACTCAAAGATCTACAACTTTAACGTTCATAATAATTTTGAATTCTGACGTTGTCATGACTGAAATGGATAAAATATCCGCAAGTGTGTTATGTGTAATTATTAAAGTCATTTTCAAAACAAAAACAAAATAAAAAAAATGAAAAAAATGAAAATTGTCAAACTTGTGGAGGATTTCGTGCCATTTTTGTTCCATGTTTGGTGCCATGTTTGGTGGAGAAATTGGTGGAGAAATGTGTGGAGAAATTGGTGGAGAAATTGGTGGAGACAAAATTTTACCTATAAATACCAAGCCATTTCATTTGTAAATTCAATACTTTCCTTGGTTTCTTGAATAGGAATTAAGGATTGGACCTTGTGTATTTTATTTAGTAGTTTTGTAATGTATTTTTATTTTTATTTTTAGTATTAATAATATTTTGTGTGTTTTTACTTTCTTTTATGTTTAATAGTTAATTTCCATTAGGGGAAGGGTGAAACCTTTAATATGATAAAGGTAGATTAATCTCACTTAATTTATAATATGGAAATTGTAATTTAATAATATGGATTAAAGTTTATACCGCCTTAATGACTGGTTTTATTTATTTGACATAATGTGACAGCGTCTATATGGTCGATCTTTAGGGGACAGATGATTACCGCATATATGGCTGGTTTGACTTAATTGCGTAACATTGATAATTTCTATATTATAATAAAGTGAGATTTCTACATTTGAAATATTAAAGGTGGATCCCCTAACCCCCAGTATTTTATTTTTATTCTACGGAAGTGATGAAGCACAATATTCATGAGTTTAATAATTGATTTAATTATTTTATGTTTAATACTTCGGTTTGTTTATTGAATCTTAAAATGGGGTAAACTTAAAATGAACTTGAAAAATGGATTTTAGGTTTCAACCTTAGATTCAATAGCTTACGATCTCACCTTGGGGTAAATATCTCTTAGGTAGATTTCCTTACAGGATAGGAATATACCTGTTAAGCGGGGGTAGCCACAATTGGAACTTGAACTTAATGAATTCAGGTAACTTGGTTAACATAGACATATGATTAATCGGGTTTTTTTTTTTGTGTTTGCATTTGACCATCGGAAGGGGCTTTTATATAGCTTCGTGTTCCAGGTTTGCAAACTGATTTATTACACATATATAAGAGAATAAATTAATCATTAGAATAATATTGTGTGGAATCATAACCCTAGATGTTTGTGTCTTTTGTTTTTTTTTCCTTAGTATTTTCTTTTGTGTTTTTATTTATTTATTTAGCAAATCCACATTCAACCAACCAATCAAGCAATCATTCACTTTTCCCTTTAATTAGATACATGTAAATAAATATAATCAATAATTAATAACAACAATAGAAATTAAGTCCTCGTGGGATCGATATTTTTATACTACTTGAGCGATACGTGCACTTGCGTTACTTGTGTGATTTCACTGATCAAGTTTTTGGCACCGTTGCCAGGGATTTATTTATCTTTCACTATTATTTTGCGGTTAGATACTTTTACTTGTGTCTAATTTGTTTTTATTTATTATTTCTATTTTCTTATGTTTCAGGTTCTCGGACACTACATGAGAAGAACCAGAAGCTCTCATTCGAGACATAACTATTCTGGTGGTTGACAGCTTCATTTCATGCATTGTACTTCCTCCCTTACCAGCAAATGCGTGTGACATCAAAACATACATTCAGATGATACAGCAGTAAGTTCAGTTTGAGGGGAATGCAACTGAAGATCCTAATTCTCACATCAGCAACTTCCTGGAAGTTTGCGGCACTTTCAATTACAACCGAGCGATAGAAGAAGCAATGAGACTGCATGTGTTCCAATATTCCTTGAAAGACAGAGCTAAGGCTTGGCTATATTCACTACCAGCATGTTCCATCACAACTTGGAACACTCTAGACATAAAATTCCTTGCAAAGTACTTTCCCCCAGCCAGAACTGCAAAGCTGAGGAATGACATCACATCCTTTGTACAACATGATTCAGAATCCCTCTGCGAAGCTTGGGAAAGATACAAGGAGTTGCCCAGAAAATATCCACACCATGAGATTGCAAAGTGGCTATAAGTCCAAACATTCTATAATGGACTTTCTGGACTAATGAGAATTATAATTAATGCTGCTGCTGGAGGAGCTTTAATGGTAAAAGAAGAAGATCAGGCCTGGGACCTAATTGAAGAAATGGCCTAGAATAATTCTTTGTGGCCAACATAAAGGAGCATGATTCAACGAATAGCAGGAATCCATGAAGTTGGAGCCAACATAGCAATGAATGCCAAGCTGGAACAGATGTACAAATTCATGGAAACACTTAGCAAACAAGTTGTAAACAAAAGAACTAGAAATAAAAGAATTGCTTTTAGAGATGTTAAAAAAGCAAGAAGTCAAATACGATGCTATGTTTCAAGCCCAAATGCTCATAAAAATGCAGAAGCGTTGGAACAAATGCCCATCTATGTAAGATTCATTAAAGATATTCTATCACGAAAGCGGAGATTGGGAGATTACGAGATAGTAGCATTGACAGAAGAAAGAAGCGCCATCATTCAAAGGAAGCTTCCCCCGAAGTTGAAAGATCCTGGCAGTTTCACCATCCTTTGCACCATAGGCAAACATTACTTCGGTAAAGCTTTGTGTGATTTAGGTGCCAACATTAACTTGATGCCTCTGTCTATTTATAGGAAACTACAGATTGGAGAAGCAATGCCCACCTCAGTTACTCTGCACCTGGCTGACAGATCGCTCATATTTCCGAGAGGTGTAATGGAAGATGTATTGGTTAAAGTTGACAAATTCATTTTCCCTGCAGATTTCATTATCCTTGACATGGAAGAAGACAAAGATGTACCTATCATCCTCGGGAGACCATTTTTGGCTACAGGTCGAACTGTTATTGATGTACAAAAAGGATAACTAACCACGAAATTACAGGACCAATAAGTTACATTCAATGTTTTCAAAGCCATGAAATTCCCGAGTGATGAAAAAGAGGAAGAATGTTTTAGAATTGATGTTATAGATAGTATCATCCAGGATACTAATGCAATGCAACTTTCCACGGATAAACTTGAAGCTTACCTCACCGATATTACTGACAGCGAGCTAGATGATGAAATTCTAGAATGTATCAATTATCTTGACAGACCATTTTGCTTCAAATCGACACCACAGGTGGAAAGTTTGGAACTACCGAAAAATGAGTGAATCAAGCCTTCGATTGAAGAACTACTGCAGCTGTAGCTAAAGCTACTTCTGAGCCATCTAATGTATGCATTCTTAGGAAACTCTTATGATTTACCTGTAATTATTTCTTCGTCGCTAACATTGGAACAATAAGATAAGTTGCTGAGAGTGTTACGAGAACACAAGAAAGCGATTGGCTAGACTATAGCAGATATTTGAGGTATTAGTCCATCATTTTGCATGCACAAAATTTTGATGAACGACGAATACAAAGCCAGAGTAGAGCATCAACGGAGACTAAATCCAATCATGAAGGAGGTCGTGAAGAAAGAAATTATCAAATGGTTGGATGCCGGCATCATTTACCCCATCTATGATAGCACGTGAGTGAGTCCTATGCAATGTGTGCCAAAGAAATGAGGAATTACTATAGTCACAAATGAAAAGAACGAGCTAATTCCAATAAGAACGGTGACCGGATGGAGAGTATGCATGGACTATAGGAAGCTAAACAAAGTAACACGGAAAGATTATTTCCCATTACCATTCATTGACCAGATGCTAGACAGATTGGCGGGACATGAGTTCTATTATTTTCTGGATGGATACTCGAGGTACAATCAGATTGCCATCACCCCAGAAGATCAGGAGAAAACCTTTTTTACACGCGCGTATGGTACTTTTGCTTTCCGCATGATGCCATTTGGACTAAGTAATGCTCCTGCTATATTTCAATGTTGCATGATGACCATTTTCTCAGAAATGCTGGAACAAAGTATGGAGGTTTTCATGGATAATTTCTCTTTATTTGGACACTTGTTTGACCACTGCTTGTAAAATTTGGAAAAAAGTGTTACGAAAGTGTGATGATACCAACCTGGTACTCAACTGAGAGAAATTCCACTTCATGGTGCAGGAAGGCATTGTGCTGGGACATCGGATCTCACAAAAGGGAATCGAGGTAGACAAATCAAAGATCGAGACAATTAAAAAACTACCTCTACCATCATCTGTCAAAGGGATTCACAGTTTTCTCGGACATGCAGGCTTTTACAGGAGATTTATCAAAGACTTCTCCAAGATTGCTAAACCCCTATGTAATCTGCTGGAGAAATATGTGCATTTCAACTTCACCAAAGAATGCCACGAAGCTTTTGAGATCTTGAAATAGAAGCTGGTCTCTGCCCCCATCATAGTAGCACCAGACTAGACCCTTCCATTTGAGGTGATGTGCGATGTTAGTGATTTTACTGTAGGTGTAGTTTTAGGACAACGCAAATCAAAAATTTTCCATACCATTTACTACTCCAGCAGAACTCTGAATGAAGCTCAACTCAACTACAAAGCCACTAAAAAGGTGTTTCTCGCAATTGTGTTTGCTTTTGATAAATTCTGCTCATATCTGTTGGGTCCCAAAGTGGTGGTCTACACAGATCATTCAACAATCAAATACCTGATCGCGAAGAAAGATGCCAAACTCAGATTGATCTGTTGGGTCCTTCTGTTGCAAGAATTTGACGTAGAGATCCGAGACAGAAAAGGGACATAAAACCAAGTGGCAGATCATTTATCGAGGCTCGAGAATGGAGACACAGCTGGCAACGAACTGACAATCAAATAAATTTTTCCAGATGAACAGTTATTTGCCATGAAACAGCAGGATGTCCCTTGGTATGCTGACTATGTAAACTACATAGTATCAGGAAAATGGTTGTTGGAATGGACACATCAGCAACAAAAGAAGTTCTTCAAAGAAGTCAAGCATTATGTCTGGGATGAGCCGTACTTGTTCAAATGTTGTGATGATCACTTACTAAGACGTTGTGTTCCACAAGAGGAGGTCAATAGTGTCATGCAGCATTGTAATTCATCACTATATGGCGGACACTTCAGGGGAAATAAAACTGCAGCCAAAGTCCTACAATCAGGTTTGTTTTGGCCTACTCTGTTTAAAGATGCTTACTTTTTTGCTCTTCAATGTGACAGGTGCCAAAGAACGGGAAATATTTTGAGGAGAAATGAATGACCACTTCAAAGCATTCTGGAAGTGGAGATATTTGATGTATGGGGGATTGATTTTATGGGACCCTTTGTTTCATCATTTGGAAACCTGTACATACTAGTTGTAGTGGACTACGTCTCCAAATGGGTTGAAGCAATAGCACCGCCATTGAAAATAATCTTTCCATTTTAATCATTTTAGTTCTATGTTGTTCAAAACAAGCTTAGGTGATTTCCAATCACAACCAAAATGATTTTTACATCAAATATACATTGAAAATAGAATTCTGAAAAATTTTCCAGATTTTTCAGTAATTACATAAATGCCCCAAAAGTTAACATTTTGATCATTTTAGTCCTAATTTGTCAAATACATAATTAAGTGATTCCAAATCACTACCAAAATGATCTATACATGTCTTATACAAGAAAATACGAATTACAATTCAAGAAAATAATTTTCCCTAAATTACCGAGAGGTCTCTCAAGTTTTCAAGAATTGCACTTTGGTCCAAATAGGTTCAAAACCATTCAAGATCAAGTCCAATCAACACCAAAATTAATATGCATCATATATACATCATTAATTAATACATATATGAAAATCCCCAAATTTGGAGATGGTTATGAACCCTAATTTCTCAAAATTCTCCAATAGGCCAATTAACACCAAATTAATAAAATTCAACACTTTAATTCAATCTTTACTACACCAAACAAGTCTCACCACCATGAAACAACTCAAGAACAATTATATGTCATTTATGAGTTGCTAAGTAGATCTAGAATGGCTACCAAGTTATCAATTACCCAAAAGTAAGCTTAAAAACAATTAATAAGCTTTCTCTACTAAATACACATGCTAACACCTTTCATTCATGCTTCAAACAAACTTATTACAAACCCATAAGAATAGAGAAAACATAAAAACATCATATGCTGAAGTCTAAATGCATAGAAATAATTTTCAAGTAAAGAAAAGTACGAAATTACCTTAATTTTCATGGGTTTCTTCACAAATCCCCTTTAGCTCTTAGGTTTTTCTCTCAACCATTTTTTAAAATCTATTTTGAAGCAAAAAGTGAAGCAAAAAATGAAAAAACTCAAAGCTTTAAACAAAGGGCATGACCGTCACGAAATCCAATTTCGTGTCCATAATTTACCCACCCGTAACTTATGACGATCACGGATAAACTTGCTGAATCATATAGGTCGAGGTCATTGCATACGTATAATCCCTCCGTCACAGGTATTCGGATTTTCCCTGAGATATAGATAAAAAAAAACGTCAAATCTCTATAGGTATAATCCCATCAACAATTCTATTAGCAATCTCTTAATAACACTTAGAACTTACTTCTACAGTGTACCACGAGCCCATGGATTTAACAGATTGCTAATTGCACATTGAATATCTATGCTTTGTACACAGAACTGGCGGATCATATCTTGATACGCACATGATATCATAAGGATCATTCCACACCCAAAGAACAGGCGGAGGTCTGATCTAAATAGATCATTTACGTGACTACCATCAAAGTGTGGAGGATACCTCATACATCCACAGTGGTATCTCAAGTCGAAGGACCACAATGCTCACTTGACCCAAAAATATTCCTATTGACGTTGGTGTACCATATATTAGGAAATCTTTGGTGAGTCGTTCAGTGTTTATCCACTATAAATACCTACACGTCTATACGAGTCTCCCCAGACTCATGGTTCATTGGGATAAACTATCGGACCAAGTCTCGATATACGACGTGTACTAGTCTCAGCGAATTTTACTAACCCACCCATTTTAGTAAATCTTGACCATGAACTTTATTTGATAATATATTAATGGTAGTGTCACTTCCCAATGTCGATTACAAATTACTTTATAACTGCACACTATATTATATGTTATCGGGTCTTTGTCTAATATATACATATCACTAAATCATATTTAGTTTCAATCTAATCGTAATTAGATCGAATATGTATATAAAAGCAAGAAGTATTACCATAATTAAATAATATTATAGAAAAAAGGAATTGTTCGTATTCATGAATCGAACATAAATACGATCCGGATTGGCACTCTGAGTACCAACCCTAATAATTTCTCCCACTTCCTCAAGTGCCAATCCACGATATCATATACACATCTAAATATGTATCACATACGCATGGTCCTCAAGAGCTGACCTTTCACTCAAGAGGTAGACAACGACAAGTAAGTCTGATATAATATATTGAGTTTTTCTAACAAACCCAAAACGTTTCCTTTAACTTGCATCATTCATATTTTATATGACCTAAGTTATACATCAATATGACTCAAATGAAATATCAATATTGTGCTATAACTACATAATTATCCAAGTATTTAAGGATCAAGTCCAAAATACTATGCAGACAATCGCAAGTACAACACCAATATCAAAACTTCTAATTTATAAGGTCACTTTGTAACTTCATAAGTCAATACTTATAAGTTACAATTAATTCTACTTACATAGTAGAATCATTCGTGACACTCCCACTGCATCTTTCTAACTCTTTTATGATGTAGACCATCTAACATCATAATTAGACTGAAAACTAATCAGACCCTCGTGGTTGCAGATTATATTCTCCATGAATAAGAAAACTCGTTCTTAATATCTCAAAGATAACAAAGAACATGTTTCAAGACACATCCTATAGTCTATAGCATATCAAAATTACACGTAACAATTACAATTAAATTGATGTCTTTTAGTCGTACATAATATTCTATTCATTACGCTATCATCTTATGATGCATAAGATTAACTAGACATTCTAGTCAATTTCTCTTTCGACAAAGGAATCATCATTTACGAAGGATGGATACTATATAAAAGAGACACACTAACTGTCAAACAGTTACATTAACTATTATACAGATAGTCTTATTGTGTCATATATTAGATCATATCAAATGCACGATTAATGGGAGTATCTCACAAGTCTCTTAGTTTTATATCATATATAAAAATTTATATTGAATATAACAAAGACTACTCCCACTGATTTTACGGATAAAAGAAGATTTAGGTAAATCTTTTACCTCATAAACATCACATTATTACATTAATAATGATAACATCGTTAGGATATATAATACTAGAAAGAAATATGTATGCTCCCACTTACCCTACTAACATATTTGTATTTTCTATGCTTCGATAAAATCAGACAATCTTACTGTTATCAAAAATTAGAAAACACAGATTTCTGAAAAGCTTATCTGAGTCTACAATAGGCTCTATAAGCTAGTATATCAAACTGTGATCTTAGCAGAATACAAACTCCAAGGCCATTTTAGAATGAACTTCTTCAAATAAAAAAATCACAATGGATCTCTGATTGGAAGAAACCATTCAGTAATACCATTTTGCATTCTTTAGCCAAAATATATAGTTTAATATCAACATTAACCAACAGATCTTTAATTGTTCAATTACAATGACTCGAGACAAGTTTCCTTAGAATCTACGATAGATTACTGAGTATAACCTTTCTCACTATCATACTATAAAGGTCAAACCTTTAATAAGCTCACTTTGCTTTTGATGCGCAAATAATTTACACATTTTATGAACGATTCATAACGAAAGCTTAATCAAATTCAAAACTTGATCGCAGTAAGCTACGAACAATCTTAGATTTATGATTCAATGCTAACTTCCGAAATCGATATCAAATATCGCTCCCACTACAAGTTATAGGATGATTTTCTTCGATAAGAAAATAGCAGAACCATTAAGTATCAAATACTTCTCAAATGATTCTGACATCCTATTGGACTTATGTGGAAGTTGTCTAAGGGTCTTTTCATCTTATTAATTATGTAGTTCCACTTATAGTTTATCACTCTCATAATTAACTTCAATAAGTCAACTCTTTTCTACAATCATTAACATCTAATGCTACACACCAAGTAATAAAATAATTTTATTACTCGGGATCGTAGAAAAGATATTCTATCAAATAGAATACAATATTCTATTAAATAGAATAAATAATAAAATTTTGCTTGTACCTCCGAGACGTAAGTACTTTTCAATTATATAACCATTATACAAAAGAAAGATTCAAATTTCAAACTTTTCAAGATTCGAATTTTCTACTTATACATATCATATACGTAATTGTAGAAACTAATGGAACCTTAATTAAAAGGACAAATTAGAGTTACTGGAGCATATCCCAAAGAGTATTGAAAATAATTTGGTAATACTCAATATCAAGCAAATCAAATCATATAAGATTCAATTCCTCTCACTAACCAATTCCATCACAATAGAATCGTATAAGAATAATATTGAGTAAGAATCGTATTCATTGAATAACCTTAGAACTAATTACCATGAATTCATATGCTTGATCATATCAAACATCTTTGAACAATTCAAAGACTCATGATGAATTTTAATGATATAGTTTTTCAAAACTTCAAATCGAATATCTTTGAACCAGTCAAAATATTCTATTCACGTTTCATCAGAAACATATTAAAAGTTCTCGAACCATTCAAGACGTTCAATATGTGTTCTTTTAGAAACACGTAACTAAGTCATGACAACTCATTAACTAAGTTACGAAGTAAAGAAAACTATCCAAGACAATTTCTAATTCATGAAACTACATACATCTAATGTATTAGTTTAATAAATCTGTGGTCCAATGACAATCAATGGTTAAATGAGATTTAATCACTTCCCGAATATAATATTCATTAAATGGATAAGGATATGTGGTTTGATCTCGTATCAGACCATCCTATACATACAGAATAAACATCTAATGCTTATGTGATAAAATCTCATAAAGCACTGTTCTAAGTTATTTAGTTAACCGAATATTTTTCTTAATGTTTATCTCTACATCAATGACACTACTAGTCATTTTAAAATATGTAATAACTGTTTATAAAGAACAAGTAACTATCTAATAGTCACAAGTTCTGATATCAAATATCAAAACAATCATTAAATAATATTTTAAATGACTAGACGGGAGATCTGATATCCAATACCTATAGTTGTCGTATTATGAAAATCGATATTTCATATACATACTATATGAATCTCCTTTCTTTAGCTTTATAATTTTCCTTCAACTATTCACAACAATTGCAAATAATTGATTAGCAAACTGTGTCAGACACATTACCTCTAAAGGTCATTAAAGCCAAGAAACGTCATTATCATATAAATAAATACCTTATGGGGTTCTCTTAATTCCAGTCAAAAATCTTGAGACATGAACTAATTCACGTCAATTCTTATTGCATAAGAAACTATTCTCTCTATACTATTATATCCTAAAACAGAGATCTATTTAGATTACCTATTGTGACTTAGAAACTAAGTCACTAACCATCTTGATTTTTCAAGAAAATCGAAACAACAGTTCCTGATGGTTTTAAATAATCTAACAATATCCAAGTCTACTCTAAATCTAGAACCTATTCTAGAAATCTGCAACCACAAGGAAATTCAGAAAACATGTACAAATATATGCATGCAGTGAATTAGAAGTTTTAAATCTATCAACACAATAGAATAAAGGAAACATAAGCAGTAACTTTCATAATATTACACACTGCTTTAGTTATGGAATTTTAAACCAAGCAGTGTCTCCCACTATTTTACGTAATATCGTAATCCTCAACGAAAACGGAAATTCATTGATTCAATTAAATTCCATAGTGAGAAGTGGACCCCATGAATATATTTCGACTCACAGCTTTGGCATGTTCTCGCCTACGTATATTCATTAGGTAGACAACTCATTGTCAATCACTCACTAGTGACTCCTAGGTTCTGGTCTTGGTCGTTTCTCGTTGTTAACGATTTGGCATGTTCATAAGGAGGCGTACCAAGGTTAAACATGTCAATGATAAATTCAAGATACTTGTGTAGTCCTGACAGCTTTGGCACGTTCAGGATTGCCGCTTTCGCTTGAATTTATCTAGTATCACATATACATCCGGTATGGATAAATCTCTATCAACTACATCCTCACTGCTTTGGCACTTTCTCAAATGCAGCCAAAGAACAGATATCCAAAAATCGTATTGACAAGACGGACAAAGAAATATGCATCCAATACATATTACTTTAAAACTTTATTAATTAGGGATTTTCCACAAAGATGTTACGCATTTAATTTAATCAAATTAAATAAATACAAGCATGCATAAATTAAAGACAGAATTAAACATTGAATTTAAAAGCATATTCATATCATGTGTTTAGGTTCATACCTGCTCTGATACCATTTTTGTTGGGGTTTTGAGGAAAATACCCTGGTTACGCAGAATGCGGGAAAATCAAATTTTCTCATTTCTTTAATTTTTTTTAAGTAATTAAAATAAATTTATTTATTTTAATAACTCAATACTCAAAAACAGAAATTTTTAACCCAGAAATTATAATTTCAGTAAATTACCATAAGACCCCAAAACTTTCCATTTTAATTATTTTACTACTAAGTTGTTCAAAACAAGCTTAGGTGATTTCCAATCACAACCAAAATGATTTTTACATCAAATATACATTAAAAACGGAATTCTGAAAATTTTTCCATATTTTCAGTAATTACGGAAATGCCCCAAAACTTTGCATTTTGATCATTTTAGTCATAATTTATCAATTACTTAATTAGGTGATTCCAAATCACTACCAAAATGATCTATTCATGTCTTATACATGAAAATACAAATTACAATTCAAGAAAATAATTTTTCCTGAATTGCCAAGAGGTCCCTCAAGTTTCCAAGAATTGCACTTTAGTCCAAATTGGTTCAAAACCATTCAAGATCAAGTCCAATCAACACCAAAATTAATATGCATCATATATACATCATTAATTAACACATATATTAAAAGCCCCAAATTTGGAGAGGGTTATGAATCCTAATTTCTCAAAATTGTCCAATAGGCCAATTAACACCAAATTAAAAAAATTCAACACTTTAATTCAATCCTTACTACACAAAACAAGTCTCACCCCCATGAAACAACTCAAGAAAAATATAGGTAATTTATGAGTGGCTAAGCAACTCTAAAATGGCTATCAAGTTATCAAATAACCAAAAGTAAGCTTAATAACACTTAATAAGCTTTCTTTACTAAATACACATGCTAACTCCTTTCATTCATGCTTCAAACAAACTTATTACAAACCCAAGAGAATAGAGAAAACATAACAACATCATATGTTGAAGTCTAAAGGCATAGAAACAATTTTCAAGTAAAGAAATGAAATTACCTTAATTTTCATGGTTTTCTTCACAAATCCCCTTTAGCTCTTAGGTTTTTCTCTCAACCCTTTTTTTTATAATCTAATTTGAAGAAAAAAATGAAGCAAAAATGAAAAAACTCAAAGCTTAAGGTAAACAAAGGACATGACCGACTCTTTAGGGTTAAAATGGTAATTTTGATTTTTTCAAATTTAATCAATATTAAAATTGCCAAAATCAAGTTGTCTACCATTTTAATTAATATATGCACAAATGTACCAATTACATTTTGCCATATTAAAGTTAAAAGATATTTATATTTAATTAATCTAATTATTTAACAATTAAGTTATTGGATAATTACAAATATAAATATCCAAATATATGTATAATATTTACATTAAATATTCCATAATACATATATTTGTGAGAAGTGTCAAATACTTTATTTGACAATTAATTAATGTGAATTCAAAAAAAATCAAGTATTTAAATCAAATACACATTAATTAGGAAAAAGCCGGAAAAACCCTTAAAGCGTGTATTTATCGTTTAACCGTTAAACGATCTATAAATAATCAATATTATTTATAAAAGTAGCTCTAGTGCTCTACGAGTATTTTTCATTAGTGAGACTCTCTAGATTCAGGCATATCCATCACGAAATCCAATTTCGTGTCCATAATCTATCCACCCGTAAATTATGACAACCACAGATAAACTCGCTGAATCATTCAGGTCGAGATCATCGCATACGTATAATCCCTTAGTCACAGGTATTCAGATTATCCCAGAGATATAGATAAAAATGTCAAATCTCTATAGGTATAATCCCGTCGACGATTCTATTAGTAATCTCTTAATAACACTTAGAACTTACTTCTATAGTGTACCACTGACCCATGGATTTAACAGATTGCTAATTTCATATGGAATACACATGCTATGTACACAGAATTGACAGATTCTATCTTGATACGCACATGATATCATGAGGATCAGTCCACACCCAACGAACAGGCGGAGGTCTGATCTAAATAGATCGGTGACGTGACTGCCATCAAAGTGTGGAGGGTACCTCATACATCCACAGTGGTATCTCAAGTCGAATGATCACTATGCTCACTTGACCCGAGAAGATTCTTATTGATGTTGGTGTACCATATATTAGGAAATCTTCGGTTAGTCGTTCAGTGTTTATCGACTATAAGATCCTACATGTTTATATGAGTCTCACCAGATCATAGTTCATTGGGATAAACCATCGGACCAAGTATCGTTATACGTTGTGTACTAGTCTCAGTGGATCTTATTAACCGACCCGTGTTAGTAATCTTGACCAGAAACTTTATTTGATAACATATTTATGGTAATGTCACTTGCCAATGTCGATTACAAATTACTTTGTAACTGCGCACTACATTATATATTATCGGGTCTTTGTCCAATATATACATATCACTAAATCATATTTAGTTTCAATCTAATCGTAATTATATCAAATATGTATATAAAAGAAAAAAGTATTATTATAATAAAGTAATATTATGGAAAAAATGAATTGTTCGTATTCATGCATCGAACATAAATACGATCCAGATTGGCACTCTGAGCACCAACCCTAACACTTACTCTTTTGAGTCCTTACTTTCTTAAAAGTTATGCGTTCTACGACAAGGCATGTAGTTTCTTCTAAATTTGGCTAAACATACCGTGAATCCCAATCACTCTATCTCATACAAGATATTATTGTCTTAATATTCTCATTTAGGTTATGTTGGACACCTTGGTTCGACTATCTTGCAATTTCACGATTTGTCTATTTTGTCAAATGTTTTTCTTTACTTGTGCAAATCCTTACTAGGCTAAAGTTGAGAGGTGAATACTTACTTTCCATGTCTGGTTAGATGTCTGTTGGTGCTTGGAGTGCTAATCCGAATTGTACATTTTGTTATTTATTAATAAAATAACTACATTTTTCATTTCATACCTTATTAATGGTACTGTCATTATGCGTATTAGATTGATGTATATATATACTGAGAATGACATTGACCTTAGAATAGTTTTGACACTGGGTGTAAGCTATTCTTAAAGTAAATATTTCTAATTGTTGGTTTTGGAATACGGTCGAATTCCTATAACCTAGAAGACTAGCACAT
The DNA here is from genome assembly GCA_019454045.1 of Zanthoxylum bungeanum. Taxonomy (NCBI): domain Eukaryota; kingdom Viridiplantae; phylum Streptophyta; class Magnoliopsida; order Sapindales; family Rutaceae; genus Zanthoxylum; species Zanthoxylum bungeanum. The sequence goes on from SKCR01037732.1 coordinate 36,630, forward strand.
GTTGTATATTGGAATTGGAGTTCCAATGGTTTAACGCGATGTACCATGAGTTTTGAAAACTCGTATAGACATGTGGGTATTCATTGGAGTGAATACTGAATGACAAACATGTGATTCCTAATAGTTGGAAGTACACACCACCGTCAATAGGAATCTCCTCGAGTCAAGTAGCATATGTAATCCTTTGACTATAGGATAACATTGATTTTGTGTGAGATCATCCACACTTTGATGCCATGTATGTCAGAAACCCTTCATGGTCTAGCCTCTAGATGTTCGTTGGGTGTGGACCGATGCACTCAGTAATCAAGTGCGAAGCAAGATAGAATATGTCGGTATGTATGTGTACCTTAAGGGGTTTAGGTATCCATGTGAGTAAAGTCATGATTCTTAAATCTTTGGCCAAATTTGATCACCTAGGTTGTTAATGTTCCTAGAACATGCCACAAGATCTCTAAGAGTGATTCGTGTGTGAATAAAAGAGGAGTTGCGGAAAAAACTCACAATGATCGGTTGGAGTTCAATTTTTTTTCCATGTTGAAGATGAAAGCTCCAAGCCTTCTTTTGGTGTTCCAAACTCATGGGTGAGTTTTTCCTATCACCTTGATTCACTCTTTATGTGCTAGCAAGAATAAATATTTTGAAATAAAAAAATTTCCCTTCCAAAGGGTGTGTGTTCGGCAATTGAGAGGGACGAAGGAGAGAAGAAGTGTTTTTTTTGTTATGTTGTATGTTTCTTTACAAAAAAAAATGATGTAATTATTTTCCAAAAACAAAAACAAGGTTGGTTAAAAGTAAGTGGTTTTGTGAAAACCAATTACTTTTACCAAATACCACCATCACTTTTGACAAGTGATGTGAGATGTGGGTCCCACCCAATTTTGAATTCAAAATTCAAATTGGCTTGTTCAACACACTTCGGGCTCGGATTCATTTAATCCGATTAAACGAATTTTCCGTCGCGACGTAATTATATCCAATTTAACTAAATAATAATGGCTCACAAAATTATTATGAAAGTCGCTCACGAATTAATTCCAAATTAATTTGTTTGCTTGAATTAAAATCCAATTTTAATTCCGTATTGAAATCCAATTTCAAATAATATATCTAATATATTATTTTAGCCCATATAAATAAATTAATTAGAAAAATCCAATTTAACTACTAAACTTATTTTACCGATTAATTCCAAATTAACCGTGTTCTCTCTTCTCGACGAATTTAATCCCAGATAAATTTTCGACACAATTAATCCCAGATTAATTCTTTCTCTGTTAATTAATCCCAGATTAATTCTTGCCGTAATTAATGCCAGATTAATTTTCTCTTACATATTTAATCCCATATTAATTTTGTTCGAGACAAATCTCATCGGTGAATCTTCGGGAAGCGACCCAAGAGATCCCTAGATATGTTGGCAGTAAATACGGTCCTCGGACTATCCGAACACGTGCGTACCTGATACCATATTCTTACTGATTTACAAGACATGGTTGGCTTCTAGCAAAGCACCGTGCCTACCCAATTCTCCATAAATATTCATTAAAGGAATATATAATCTTTATCAGGCGTATTATACAGTGTATTGCGTATTACGATCTAGTATCAGATGTCACATGCTAGGCCTGGGGCTGGAATTGTGTCTGCCTCATACGAAGCATATATCGGATCACTGGAAACTAGTCTCTATAATCGGATAATCATAACCTAGTCATATTATCCTGATGACTGCAGTACTTAAGAGTAGTAGTTTCGTATCCTATGTGATCATCATCTGCATATGACTGAAGTGATATTTCCATCTTGACATCACATCCAATACAGTACGATTCTCAGTAAACCCAGAAGAGGCGTACACAGAACCTGTTAAAGCCCCGGACGACCAAAACCAAAGCGTACTGATTGTCGCAAGTATTAGCGATGCAAGTCTCAGGTTAAGACCAAATACACCTACCCTGATTTGGATTCCCATAGACACATAGTCATACTACCAATGGGATTCTGAGGGGTCTATCCAGAGCGAAGCTGTTCTTGTACCATCGGTAAACAAAACCTCCTATCATACTTGCATAAGTATTAATATTTAAATATATGAGAATTATGTCGTTAAGCTTCCATAATGCGCACAAGTGCAATACTAGCATAACCCGCATTATCGATATCCAGTCTCGATAATACTACGACTAGGGATATTTAATGATTAAACCTTTTGTGGATCAATACTGTCTCATATCTTATTAATCTAGTACTAATCATATGGACTTTTATCATTTATATATCTAAGTAATCCAATTACAAATGATAAAAGAGCAATTTCCTTTGTCATATAGTTAATTTTGTACAAGAACACCATGTCCTTTACAAGATAGTGATGCTATAGGTCATAATTGTCCAACAATCTCCTACTTGGCCTATAGCCAATCACTCAAGTGTCCAACACCTGAACTATGTACGGGTTTCTCATGCTTATGCTGAGATATCGCTTTCTCCAGCGGATTTACAAGGTTATCATCTGATGTGATTTATTCGATCATCACATCGCCCCGATGTATGATCTCACGGATCAGATAAAACCATCGAAGTACATACTTAGATCGTTGATGAGATCGTAATTCTTTAGCCTGTGTTATAGCCTAGCTCAGCTACTAACAGAACTACTCCTAATCCAATTAGGAATTTTATAGATCCAAAATGTTTCTTTTACTGCCTCAGCCGCAGCAATATATTCCGCTTTTATTGTTGAATCAGCAACAGTATCTTGCTTGGAAGATTTCCAGCTCACTGTTCTGTTGTTCAACCAAAATATGTACCCTTATTGCGACTTACAGTCATCTTTATCGGTTTGGAAACTTGCAACGGTGAATCCAGTCACTTCAAGTTCTCCTTCTCCATATAATAAAATGCATCCTTAGTTCATCTGAGATACTCAAGGATGTTCTTTACATCAATCCAGTGACCATCACCTAGATCGGCCTGATTGTGACTCCATATGCTCAAAGCATATGAGACACCAGGTCGTGTACATGTTTGTCACAGTACGAGTTCTCAGAGAGTGCCAACATCTTTTAGATCTATCCCAGTAGATCCTTATTCCTAGAATAAAGGTTGCATCTCCCAAGTATTCCATGGAGAATTTTAATGAAAGCCAAGCTTTCACCGATTGTTAACACGGGAATGTTATTTCCAAGAAATAATACATCATCAATGTATAGGACATCGAATGTCAGTGCGCTCCCACTAACATTCTTATATGCATAAGAATCACCCTTGTTTTGAGTGAAACCATATTGTAATATGATCTCATCAAAACATTGGTTCCAAGAACACAATGCTCGCTTCAATCCATAAATGGATCGATTTAACTTGCAAACCTTGTTTGCATGTTTCGGCACGACAAAACCGTCAAAATGTTGTAAACATCCTCCAAAAGGTTTTCGTTTAAGGAAAGAAGTTTTGACGTTCAGCTGCCATATTTCATAAACGAAATTTGCAGCACTTGCAAGCATTATCCAAATGGATTTAATCATGGCAACAAGTAAAAGGTTTCGTCATAATCGACATTATATTGATGACGATACCTTTTTGCTACAAGCCTAGCTTTGTATGTTTGTATGTTGCCATTCAAGTGTGTCTTCACCATTAAGACCCATTTGCTACCAATAGGCACAATGTCTTCTGGTACATCAATAAGTATCCAAACTTGGTTGTATACATGGAATCCATTTCGGACTTTATGGCTGTTTGCCATAAACCGGAGTCGATACCTTGTATCGTTTAGAAATACGTAGTTCGTTCGTCTTCCTCAATAAGATTTACATCTACATGAGGTAAGATCAGAAACCCATACCTCTTAGGTTGTTTCCTGACTCTCTTCGATCTACGCGGTTCTTGTGTATTAGAAGATTGTGGTACAGATGTTAGGTTTCTAGGTTAGTCCAAAGATCAATTTAAGCATAGAAATCATGTGTGAATACTCAAAAGAAGTATGGAGGAATCATACTTACATTGAACGGCTTTTGCGATGAGAGGAACAACAAAAATCCATGCAGCTCTCGGCAATGGTGCTTCTTTGTGCTTCTTTGTGTTGGTGATTCCATGCTCAAGGGTTTGTTTCCCTATCACCTTGGATGACTATTCATGTGCTAGCATTGGAAAGATTTGCCACAAATCTTCCTTGTTTCTTCTTACATGTCTCGGCCTTGCCAAGAAATTGAGAGAAATTTTGCTTCAAAAGCCGAGAGGGGGAGAAGGGAAGAGAAAAAATATGTAATATATATATTTTTGGTTTATTTGATTTCCAAAAACAATTACCATTTTTTCAAAATCCAAAATTTTGGTATAAGACTATAAGTCTTCAACCACCCCATCAACTATTCACATCAATCAATGATGACAAGCATCACTTCACTCAAAGTGATGTGACTTCCATCACTTGATTGAGTAGTGAATTGACGCTAGATAAGACTTGTGGGCCGCACTTGAATTTGAAATGCGAGTGGGCCCGCAAACACTCCCGGGCTCGGGTTCGCTTATTCCGAATAAACGAATTTTCCATTGCGACGTAATTAAATAAAATTTAATTTAATAATTATGCCTGGCAAAATTACTATTCACATCGCTAACGAATTAATTCTAAATTAACTCGTTCGCCCGAATTAAAATCTAATTTCAATTCCGCGTCGAAATCCAATTTCGTATAATATATCGAATATATTATTTTATCGATTAATTCCAAATTAATCGTTCTCTCTCTTTAAATAATATTTTATCCTAGATAAAATATATCCGTAATTAATCCCAGATTAATTTTCTCTCTCTTATGATTAATCCCAGATTAATTATTTGCGAGTCATACATCATCGATGAATCTTCAGGAAGCCCCATGAGATCCCCGGATATGTTGGCAGTAAATCCGGTCGTTGGACTATCCGAACACGTACGTACCTAGTACTACATTTTTACTGATTTACAAGACATGGTTGGCTTCTAGCAAAGCACCGTGCCAACCCAATTCTCCAGAAATATTCTTAAAGGAATATGTGATCTATATCAGGCGTAGTGTGCGTAGTTTTACGTATTACGATCCAGCATCGGATGTCACGTGCAAGGCCTGGGGCTGGAATTGTGTCTGCCCCGTACGAAGCATATATCGGATCTCTGGTAACTAGTCTCTATAATCGGATAAACATGACCTAGTCATAATATCCTGATAGCTGCAGCATATAAGAGAACCAGTTTCGTATCCTATGTGATCATCATCACGGAGTGATAGATCGATCTCTAGGTCATTGACATACTGCTTAAAACTCTCCTCTGATTTCTGCTTAACATTCTCCAGATCACGGAGTGATAGATCGATCTCTAGGTCATTGACATACTGCTTCAGGAAAGCATCAGCCAACTCCCTCCAATCTTCCTTCACTTTCTTCTCCAAACTGTGGTACCACGCCACGGGAGCTCCCTCGAGCGACATTCCAAACATTTTCTGCACTTGGCGCTGAGATAAGCCAACTGAACTGATGACTGATACAAACTGTCGAAGATGCACCCTTGGATCCCCATTCCCGTTAAACTTAGCCATATCAGGCATCTTGAACCGTGCCTGCAACTGTTCCTCGAAAGTCAGTGTGTCATAATCCAGCAAATCTTCATTCTTACCCCTCATCTTGCGGGTAACTGACTCAACCTAATCCCGAAGTTTCTGTAACTTTGTCTGAGACCCAGATACTCTGCATGTTGCATACTCTGCCATATCATCATCAAAAGTGGGGATATCATCCCCCAACCCATTCGGAGGCTCCTCACGCCTCACATTCTCAGAATTTCCCCCAGCACGGGGCATAGCCATACCAGCCATAGCAGTAGTCAAGGCTTGCAACTGTTCAGTAATCTTGGCGAGACCGTTCTCTAACTGATCCATACGAGATACCTCATTACCGGATTCACTCATGACTGTTACTGTTCTTTTAATGAGCATTGTTCCTTCTCTAACCCAAACGGTATCTATGATGTCTTTTTGAGACATAGAAGGTGTTAACATGACATATGTATGTATGAGGTGCATGAGATGCATGTAACATATATAACATACTAAATCAACTAAAATTTTCAAACAAATCGGCCCGTTATCATTTTAGAAGCTTTCGGGCTAACTGTCATAGGAGTGAACTAGTCCTAGTTTAAATGGCCCAACGAGTACACATCTCATGGCAAGGAGCCCAACTAATTCCAAATGGTAATGTTCCGAACACAATCACAAAGTGGCCCATCAATCATTTAGAAGCCTTTGGCCCAATCGTCATAAAATACGTTCTTGTCCCAGTTTAAATGGCCCAACAAGCCCATATCCCATGACAAATGGTCCAAATTGATCCAAACAACGATGTTCCCAAACACAAGCATAAAAGAAAGATAATGCAAACATAAAACAATGATTTCTACAAAATGGCCCATCAACATTTCAGAAGCTTTGGGCCTAATGGTCATAAGGTACGAACTCGCCCCAGTTTAAATGGCCCAGCAAGTTCGCATTTCTGACAATAGTCCAACTGCATCCAAATTAGGATGGTCCACAAGCACATATTTAAGGAAATAATTGTTACTTTAACCATACAAACCCGGTCTATGGGTGGCTTCGCAAGAGTGTAGACAAAGGCTCTCACCAGTGAAGGATGGCCCACAACTAGGTCTCCCCAATCAAGGGTTCGAGAGACCAAGTGAGCGCACCCCTTTTTATACTTTAAGGTACGTGTCAATGAGCTATGGTGTGTGACTGACTGTCAAATGGATTTCCCGTTATAGATTCCCCAGAGGGAGGGTGGAGCTAGGATCTCTTAAGTACCATAGCCTCTTAGGCTCTTATCGCTTGGTGACAGGAATAAACAACGAGTCCTCCAAATTAGTCCATCACAATAGGCTAAGGGTAGATGGCTATATAGGTGCCTTCACAGCTTTTCCTTCTAGGAAGGTAGTGAATGAAGGAAGACACCAAACCATTACCTAGCCTCAAAATGCCCTTGATTAAACCCTCATTTTATCCACTATAGACACGGTCAATTAGAACATAAATCATAACATTACAAGACAATATTTCGGGACTAATTCTCTATCCCCAGTGGAGTCGCCAGACTGTGGGACACAGAAACTGGACGACGCATGTTGTTCCAGGCTCGCGGCCTATTTGGGAGTACGGAGTAGCCACGGGAGACTAAACCGGAGAATAATAGAGTCGCCACCGGGTGTGAACCGGGAAAATGAGATTTAAGTCCGCACTCACCCCTCGCAAAGGAAGACCTCAAATCGTTGGGTTCGGAATGGTCCCTTAGTTATGACACTTGTAATGAAAGGATTTATGTAATAATTTAATCAAGTTTAAGTAACACTTATTTCCAAGAGTATCATGCTTTAAATTCACATGTACAAGATAAAACTTACACCTAAATTTACATATATTTCACATCTTAGATTGCATGCTTGAAAGTACATCAAAGTAGCAACGAACATACAACTTCATTGGCATATTATATTCACAAAAGACACAGGCACACACACTAACCACACAAGCACACATATGAGCACTTTTCCAAGTGGTACGTGGAATTGTATCCCTAGTACAGACCGCACTACCGTCCATTCGGAATCGGCAACGAAATTTATGTTTGGGTTTCCATCCGATATACCACAAGAAATAATACTCAAACGCTATCATGACATAGATATATGAATTGTAATACGATACGTTGAACCAAGACGAAGGTAAATGATGTAACCAATGGGATAAACATGATTTTCACTATGATGCGTACAAAGATAAGAATGACTATATGGGATTTCATAATACATGCATGAATGGTATAGTTGGCTTTATGTGAGAGTTGTGAGTGTGTGTGTGAGTCCAAGGGGCTGTCGCATGAAGGGTTCAGTTTAGGGTTTTATGCGTGCAGGTCAGTGGGCATGTTTAAGGCAATTGGCGTGAATTGGCTTACGTGAGGCCGTGAGGTGCTATGTGGCGAGAGGCTTGTGGCGTGCTGTGAGGCGTGGGCTGGTGTGATGTGTTCTTTGTGCGAAAGAGTGAGGGCTGCTCACGTGGGGAATTATGGCCGTGTTTAGGTGCATGGGGGCGAGCTATGCGTTGGGGTTTGTGGGTTTTGTTCAGTGGGCGTGAAGGCAGTGAGTTGAGGAGGGGGAGTTATCTTGAGCATGAGGGGGCAGTTACGTGCATGGTGAATGGGTTTATAATATGGTGAGTTGCCGAGGGTTCATGGAGTGTAAAGGGCAGGGGATATGGGTACACCAATGACAATAGGTCAAGCCAAGACAGGGATAAATGATGCAATCAATGGATGAAAGACACGACAAATATCGTGGTAAATGTAGCCTTTTAGGCTTTTCTTCTCAAATGGAGAACCTTTTAATCCAACACAATAAGCCCATGCGCCTTTCGTTACAATGCATACAAAGATAAAGATAACCATATGAAAATTCGTATACCCGATTGAACACATCTTACATTCAACCGAGCATATATCAACGGGCGGCAAAGTATTATGGTAAAGGATTTTAACCCCTCCAAATAGGGGACCTTTAATCTGACTTACCAAGCCCATGCGCTCGATCATATCATGCATACAAAAATAAAGACAATCATATCAAACTTAGTATGTCTGATTGGACATATCTTATATCCAACCGAACACACATCAACTGACGCGGCAAAGCATTGTGGTAAAGGATTTTAACCCCTCCAAATAGGGGACCTTTAATCCGACTTACTAAGCCCATGCGCTCGATTGTATCATACATACAATGATAAAGGAAATCACATCAAACTTAGTATGCCCGATTGAACATATCTTATATCCAACCGAACACACATCAACCGGTGCGGTAAAGCATTGTGGTAAAGGATTTTAACCCCTCCAAATAGGGGACCTTTAATCCGACTTACTAAGCCCATGCGCTCGATTGTATCATGCATACAAATAATGTACAAAATTCAAATGACGAAAAAATAAATAAATCAAAGTAATATAAAGCAAAAGAAAGTGTCGTTTACTCAAGCGGTACGTGGAGTTGTATCCCGAGTACAGATCATACTACCGTCCATTCGGAATTGGCTATGAAATTTATGTCCGGGTTTCCATCCGATGTACCGCGAGAGTTGACACATCTCTCATTTTATTCCAAAGCCACAACATACAATATCTAATAATCCATGAATATTTACTACTCAATGGCCACAACATACAATATCTCATAATCCATACATATTTATCTACTCAAAGGCCACAACATGCATTTCATCATAACAATCATGCAAGCAATACTCAATAAATAAAACAAATAAAACATAAAACAAATGTGGAAAATACCCTCAGGTCTAACCATTTATGTCGACTTTCGAACTCACGTTTCACGGCCGTCAGAAGGGCTACCACACCGCAACTTTTCTGGTTCACTGGTTTGCATTTTACCTCACTGTTTCGCTGCTCAAGCTACTATTTTGACTCTGTTTTGCTGCTGTTTCCTCGCGGTTTCGCTGTCGTATTACAGGTCACTGTTTCAGGTGTATAGGGGACTGTTTTTGGTGTTTTTTGTGGGTTTTAAGTGTAGTTTTAGTGTGATTATTTAAGGGTTATAAGTGTAGTTTTTATGTTACTGGTTTAGGGATTTTAGGGACTGTTTTGAGGGCTAATAGGAGTGCAGTTTTTCGGTACTGCGGGGAGGTTTATTGGGCTGTTGTTTCGGTGATATAGGGAGGCTTAAGGGGTTGTGTTTTTGACGTACGAAGGGCTGCTGTATTGGTGTATTTTTCGGTGATGTGAAGGAGGCTTATGGGGCTGTGTTTTTCGGTCAAGTAAGGGAAGGAGATGAAGAGAAATTTGTTATATTTTTTGTGTAATATGCGTGAATGGAGAGCTTAGAGAGGGGGTTGGAAATTCTTTGCTTCTTTATTTCTTGTGATGGGCGTAAATTAGGAGGGAGGAATGTCTTGGAGAGGTGTGGTTTATATAGAGAAAGGCTAGGGCTTCACCTTGTCTCACAAGGAATAGGATTTGGTATTAAAGGGAGGATTTGATTTGGTATCCAACAAGGAAAAGATTAGATTGAGGGGGGACAACTTTGGTTCAAATTAGGAATACAATATATTTGATTGGTTAGGATTAGGCATGGCATCTTTTTAATCTAGTATGTAATATATTTGATTTGTCCAAATTAGGTATGATTATATATTATGTTTTATTTAATTGGTAAATGGCTTAAAATATTTTATTTAATTCAAATTCATTATCTAATTAATATTTAATCTAATATTTTATTTAATTTGGGTGTAATTAGGGTGATTGGGCGTGTGGGCTTTTGGTTGGGCGTGTGGGCTTTGGTTGGTGGGTTTGGTTTGTGTGGACAATGTGTGTGGGCTTGCGGGGGTTTTGGGTCAAGGTAAAGGGGCTTGCGAGGATTTTGGGCCGAGGTTAGGTGATTTTGTGAGTGTTTTGGGCCAGGAATAATTTTTAAAACGGAAAACCAACAAGTAACCCGAAACTAAACCAGTGAACTTAATCCGAATATGAGTCAATTCTTGACTCCTCCCTTCCGACGTCCGTTTCCCGCGACTTAAAAGGTTGTGCCTCCAACTGAGACTCATCATCGGGTTTCACATGAAAAAATGCAATGCCTACAGTAATCTAATTACAAATGATAAAAGGGCAATTTCCTTTGTCACATACTTAATTTATACAACACCATGATCTGTACAAATAGTGATGTTATGGGTCATAATTGTCCAACAACAGATTCATCCATGATGAACTGTTCGTGTTCCATTAAGGGATCGGTGCTAGGAATAGTATTACTCTGATTTTCATCGAGTTCTACTTTCCTCCCACTTACCACTACATATAGGAATTCCTTTTAGGAAAACCGCATGGGGAACAACAAAAAATTTGTTCTCTTGTGAGTTGTATAAGTAATATTCATTGGTTTCCCTAGGATAACTAATTATAAATCGGCACTTATCCGATTTGGGTTCTAGTTTGGTACCATCCAAACGGTTAACGTATGCCCAGCATTCCCAAATCTTCAGGAATGAGAAACCCAGTTTTTTCCTGTCCATATTTTATACGGAGTCTGTCCAACAAAATCTGACGGAACCTTATTTAAAATAAGTATTGCATTGTTCAATATGTATCCCTTGAAGGAAATTGGTAGCTCAGAGCGACTATTTATTAACCTTACCATGTCTAACAAAGTTCGGTTTCTCCGTTCGGACACACCATTCAATTGAGGTGTTCCGGGAGGAGTCTACTGTGAAATAATATCATAATTTTTCAAGTAATCGAGAAACTTATTGCTCAAGTATTTTCCATAACGGTCCAACCGTAATATCTTAATACTTTTGCCCGTATGTTTTTCTACTTCGTGTCGAAACTCTTTGAATTTATCAAAAGTTTCTGATTTGTGTTTCATAAGAAACACATAACCATAACGTGATGCTACATCCGTAAAGGTTACGAAGTATTCATAACCACCTCTAGCCTAGCTAGACATGGGCCCACTTACGTCACAATGAAAGAGTACTAACAGCTCGGTGGCACGTACACCATTTACCGCTAAAAGGTGTTTTAAGCATTTTACCTAATAAACAAGATTCGCAGACGTCATAAGATTTAGGATCAAATCCGTCCACGTATCCACTCTTCGAAAGTGTAGATATACAAGTCTTGTTAATGTGTCTCAGACGACAATGTCACAAATAAGTCTCATCTGATTTACTCAGTTTGAGCTTTTGTTTGTCATGTTATATGTTTGAGATTAATTTATATTCAAAATATAAATACTTTTATTCACATCTAATGTGTATATCTCAATATCATCTTTATAAACAAAACACCCAGTGTTTTAGAACATAAAGGTATACCCGCAACGGGTTAAACTAGACATAGAGATAATGTTTATAGTCAAACTAGGTACATTATAACATTTTCCTAATTTAAGTACATGCCCAAATGGAATTTCCAAAACTTAGGTTCTCATAGCCAAAACAGCGACTCTCGTCCCGTATCTGATTTCCAGGTCGATCTCATCTGAAGCCAGTCTCTTGCTAATCAACAGATCCCGCACATCAGTACATATGTATGTTCCACATCTAGTATTAAAATCCAATTTTAAAACTAGCAGTGGATACGTTTATGACAAGCATACCTGAAGTCAGAGCCTTGCCCCATCTTCACTTCATTCGTTCTACCTTGTCCATATGACAGTCACGCTTCCAGTGACCCCGTTTTCCACAGTTTAGGCAGACATCTTGGGATATATCATTTGTCTTCCAATAAGACTGTGACGATTTTACCTTTGCCCTTTTTCTTCACACCCCCAGAAGCTTTCAGCCAAGCCTTGGCCTTCTGAGGTGTCGAAGTAAGACCCGCCTTATGATTCTTGCCTTTTTAGAAGCTCTGGCTCTGCCTCCTTGAGCATAGCCATTAACTCTCCAAGAGTTTTATCTTGGTTCATTATGAACCCACCCCAGCATTCGGGCAGAGACTGTAAGATCAAATCTATATCGGCCTCGTAGGTAATGCCCAGTTAACCTGGCTGTTCGATATCAGCAATCATCTGTGACACCTAGTGCTCGAAAAATGTACCCTCTGACATTCACGAGCGAAAGAGCTTCCATTTTTCAATTAATACTTCTAAGATCTAAGGTTAGATCTATGAAGATCCTTTAATTTCAATATCACGGTATAAGGATCTAATCCTTAATTCTGACGATGAAATTAAGGAGTCATTGTTGCAAGCATAACGGATTGTGCACTAAAGTTATCATCACTATGAGTCTTCCAAAGCTCATGCTCTACTATTTGCTCAACACCGGGCTTAGGCCCGAGAGATTTCTCTATTATCTAGAGTAACTTATTGGCTTCCAGGACCTGTTGGACAATTATGACCCATAGCATCACTATTTGTACAGAACATGGTGTTGTTGTACAAATTAACTATGTGACAAAGGAAATTGCTCTTTTATCATTTGTAATTTGATTACCAAGATACATAAATGATAAAAGTCCTAATGATTAGTTCCGGATTGAGATGATATGAGACAATATCAATCCACCAAGGTTTAATCATTAAATATCCCTAGTCGTAGTATTATCGAGACTGGACATCGATAATGCGGAATAGACTAGTATTGCACATGTGCGCGTTGTGGGAGCATAACGACATAGTTCTCATATATTTAAGAATTGGATACTTATGCAAATGTGATAGGAGGTTGTGTTTACTGATGGTACGGGAACAGCTTCGCTCTGAATAGACCCGTCAGAATTCCATTGGTAGTATCACTATGTGTCTATGGAAGTCCGAATCAGGGTAGGTGTATTTGGTCTTAACCTGATACTCACATCGCTAATACTTGCGAAAATCATTATACTTAGGTTTTGGTCATCCAAGGCTTTAACAAGTTCAGTGTACGCCTCTTCTGGGTATATTGAGAATCGTAGTGTATTAGGTATAATGTCAAGATGGTAGTATCACTCCATTCATATGGAGATGATGATCACGCAGGATATGGAACTAGTACTCTTATGTACTGCAGACATCGGGATAATATGACTAGGTAATGTTAATCCGATTATAGAGACTAGTTACCAGAGATCCGATATATGCTTCGTATGGGGCAGACACAATTCCAGCCCTAGGCCTAGCATGTGACATCTGATACTGGATCGTAATACGCAATACTACGTATACTACGTCTGACATAGATTATATATTCCTTTAAGAGTATTTCTGGTGAATTGGGTAGGCACGGTGCTTTGCTAGAAGCCAACCATGTCTCGTAAATCGGCAAAAACGTAGTACTAGGTACGTACGTGTTCGGATAGTCTGACGACCGGATTTACTGCCAACATATCCAGGTATCTCATGGGTCGCTTCCTGAAGATTCACCGATGATGTATGATTCGAACATAATTAATCTGGGATTAATTGGAAGAGAGAGAAAATTAATCTAGGATTAATTACGGATAATTTTATCTGGGATAAAATTCAATTAATAGAGAGAGAACGATTAATTTGGAATTAATCGATAAAATAATATATTCGATATATTAAATGAAATTAGATCTCGACGCGGAATTAAAATTAGATTTTAATTCGGGTAAACGAATTAATTTAGAATTAATTCGCGAGCGACGTGAATAGTAATTTTGCTAGGCATAATTATTTAATTAAATTTGATTTAATTACGTTGCAACGGAAAATTCGTTAATTTGGAATTAACAAACCCGAGCCCAGAATGTGTTTGCGGGCCCACTCGGATTTTGAATTAAAGTGGGGCCCACAAGTCACGTTGCAAGTCACCCTTTGTGATGGAAGTCACATCAACTTTGAGTGATGTGATACAAGTCACTTTATGAGTGATGGGAGTAGTTGAGAGCAATTAATGTCATTTTCCCTCCAAATGTTTGTTTTGCTTTTTGGAAAAGTATATACCAAAATTTGTGAGATTTTTTGGTATTAGGTGCTTAGAAAACAAAACACAAACATTGAATAGCTCTCTCTCTAATTGGATTAATTTTCCCCAAATTTGAGGCTTGGCTGAAAGTGATGAAACCATTAGCTCTTGGTGATTTTTGAATTTTAGACAATTGGATGTGTTTAAAATGCATGAGATATATTAGTTTGTGATTTAATTGGATTGAAATCAAAATTGATATAAAAATCACCATATTGCCGAGAGCTTATGAAGTATGTTAGGATTGATTTTACTTCAATTTGTGTTGGACATAAGTTGGTTAATTAAAGCATGAATAATTAGTGTAATTGGTGTTTTGGAAATACTAATTTAACTAATTAATTATGGCTAATACACTTTAATTAATCAAATTGTGAAATTTGGAATATTAGAATTTAATTAATTGGGCTTAATTTGGAATTGGGCTAAAAATGTTGTATTTGGGTTTAATGGGCTTGGTTGGGCCAAGTATGGTTTAGGAAAATTGGTTGGATCCAATTGGGCCTAAAACCATTTCCATAAAGTCCAAATATAATAAATGGGCCTTTAAAATTTTAATTGGGCCTAAATTAATTTTTGGCAAAGGGTGATTCCTTAATTGGGCCTTGGTATTTGGGTTTGACCCATATTGACCAAAGGCAATGCCTTAAGAAATTAATTGAAAGCCCATTGGACTTTAATTAAATTGACATTGGATGTTAATTGGGCTTTGAGACCCGTTAAGATTAGATTTCGAATCTAAGTCGCAAAGGCTCATTAATAAAGTGTAATTATTTAATTTGGAATTAAATAAAGAATTAGTATTGAATACAAATTAAATTGGATTTAATATTGTAGTTTGATATAATTCAAGAATTTGTACTTATTCTTAAACAGGTTGGACTCGCACAAATCAAATTGTTGTTTGAACATTGGATGATCATTAATCAAAGATTAATTAATTCGATTAGATTGATTGATAACATGCTTTGTGTGAATACATGGAAGTGATGTATGAATAATGTATATCGGATGGATATTAGATGGGTGAGGGCAATTTTGGAAATTGTTGTAATAAATTTAGAATTTATTAAATTGGACCTGCGTGTTCATCCTATTACCTCTTGATTCTTTGTATTTCTCTTCTTACATATTCCCCTCAATGTAAATGAGGTTTCTTTAGAAGTGTTATGTAATTGGGTAGAAGTAAGATTTGTGCTAGCGGGAGAGAGGAAATGGAGATATTTGTTCTAGGAACAAAATGTATTAAATATCCATCCGCATATCAATATTAATTTATTTACCGCGCCTTATTATGCTTTTAGAATGCATGCTTAAGGGTGTATGATGAGACCTAATCAAAGATAATTAATTGGTTGCCAATTACGCGAAAAACCCTCAACAAATATTAAGAATTTTCCTTCCATTGAGTGATTCATTCTCTAGATCCAAGATTGGCACTGGTTTGTTGGCCAAAGTCATGACCTTTGTCCATCGCGGATGTGTTTGAATCATGAAGGCTTTGTTCCATATCGCATGTCTTGTCCAAGTTGTGATTTGTTGGCCAAAGTCAAGATCACTTCTTGTCCATCGACATCGATTACGAAGCTTTCCAAAGTCAATGGGTCCCGCTTAACTGGAATCATTAAGCTTGTTGTGCCAAAGACAAGGCTTAGTTGATTCAGAGGAAAAAGGTTAGGGAATATATTGGATATATTGGCATATATTGGATATATGTTTCGGACTTGGATGTCCACCTACTGGATCTAGGAATTGGATGAGATCCAATTGATCTTAGAGATCTACCTAGTTAAATATCATACAGCTTGTTGGCCAAAGTCAAGGTTGTGTGTTATTTAACGGGATCCTAGCCCACTAGGAAACTAGGTTTCCCGAGTACTCAACAGAGGGTTAGAGGCTCGCCGAAAAATAGTGGGAGGCAAGTATTAAATTTACAATTTCGTTTAGATACTTGCCAATACGCGCTCATTCAATTTTTCGTCATTGTTTATATATATATTAGTTGGACTAATATTTAATTGTTATTTTAATTAAACAGTTGGACTGTATTCAAACTACTTCATTTATAGTTGATTATATAATTGGATTATAGTAATCAGTATATTTGAATTTAACTAATCAAATTATAGTTAATTATATAGTTAGACTATAGTAATCATTATAATCAATTGTACCTGAAATCGTTGATTAGATAGTTGGACTATTGGAATCAAGATACCTGAAAGATTAGCGCTTAGAATATAATCCTGGGTGAAAATGTTTTTAAACGGCTTTAATTTTCAGATTGGGAATTGAACCTCAGGATAGTCCTGGAAACTGAGAAGTTATTCTATTTTATATAATGACAACTCGGGCCTATGCCCGGAGTTGAGCAAATAGTAGAACATGATCTTTGGAAGATTCATGTAATGATAACTTTAGTGCTCAATCCATTATGCTTGCCGCAAAGACTTCTTAATTTCTTCGTCAAAATTAAGGATTAGATCTTTATAGTATGATATTGAAATTAAAGGATCTTCATAGATCTATTCTTAGATATTAGAAGTATAAATTGTAAAAGAAGCTCTTTCGCTCGCGTATGTCAGAGGGTACATCTGTCCAGCACTAGGTGTCACAGATGATTGCTGACATCGATCAGCTAGGTTAGCTGGATATTACCTACGTGTCCGAGACTACCAAAGATTTAATCTTATAGTCTCTACCCGAAAACTGGGGCAGGTTCATTATGAATCAAGAGTAAACTCTTGGAGAGTTGATGGCTATGCTCAAGGAGGCGGAGCCAGAGCTTCTAAAAGGGGCAAAGGCAAAATCATCACAGTCTTCTGGGAAGACAAAGGACATATCCCAAGATGTCTGCCTAAACTGTGGCAAACGGGGTCACTTGATGTGTGACTACTGTATAGACAATGCAGATATGAAGGAATTGAAGGCGGGGCAAGGTTCCGGCTTCAAGTATGTTTGTCATAAACAAGTTCACTACTGGTTTCAAAATTGGATTTTTGATACTAAGTGTTGTACATATATATGTACTGATGTGCGGGATCTACTAATAAGCAGGAGACTGACTTCACATGAGATCTACTTGCGAGTCGAAAATGGGACGTGAGTCACTGTTTTAACCGTAGAAACCTAAGTTTTGGAACTGCCCTTGGGGCATGTACTTAAATTAGGAAACTGTTATAATGTATCTAGTTTGACTAGAAACATTATCTCTATATCTAAGTTTAACCCGTTGCGGGTATACCTTTATATTCTAGAACACTAAGTGTTTTATTTTATAAAGATGATGTTGAGATAAACACATTAGATGTGAATAACAGTATTTATATTTAGAATATAAATTAATCTAATACATATGACGTGACAAACAAATAGCTCAAACTGAATTAATTAGTTGAGACTTAAAAATGGCATTGTTGTCTGGGACACATTAACAAGACTCGTATATCCACACTTTTGAAGAGGGGTACTAGGACGGATTTGATTCTAATCAAATGATGTCTACGAATCTAGTTTATTAGGCAAAGTGCCTAAAACACCTTTTACTTGGTAAAAGTGCAAGTGCCACCGATCTGTTAGCCCTCGTTCATAGTGATGTAAGTGGGCCCATGTCTAGCTAGGCTAGAGGTGGATATGAATACTTTGTAACCTTTACGGATGTGGCATCGCGTTATGGTTATGTGTTTCTTTTGAAACACAAGTTAGAAACTTTTAGAGTTTCAACTCGAAGTAGACAGACAGACCGGCTAAAGTATTAAATCGTCACGGTTAGACCATGGTGGAAAATACTTAAGCAATAAGTTTCTCGAATATTTGAAAGAGTATAGTATTCTTTCATAATGGACTCCTCCCAGAACACCTCAATTTGATGGTATGTCCGAACAGAGAAACCTAACTTTGTTGGACATGGTAAGGTTAATTATGAGTCGCTCTGAGCTACCATTTTCCTTCTAGGGATACGCATTAATCAGTGCAAAACTTATTTTGAATAAGGTTCCATGAAAATCTGTTAGACAAACTTCATATTAGATATGAATAGGAAAGAAACCAGGTTTTCTCATTCCTGAAGATTTGGGAATGCTAGGCATATGTTTGGATGATACCAAACTAAAACCCAAATCGGATAAGTGCCTAATTTGTAATTTGTTATCCTAGGGAAACCAAAGTATAGTACTTATACAACTCACAAGAGAACAATTTAATTGTTGCTCTCCATGCGGTTTTCCTGAAAAGGAATACCTATATGCAGTGGTAAGTGGGAGAAAAGTAAAACTCGATGAAAATCAGAGTAATACTGTTCTAGGCACCGATTCCTTAATGGAACACAACAGTTCATCAGAGACAAAATTATACCACAATCTTCGAATACACAAGAACCGCGTAAATCGGAGAGAGTCAGAAAACAACCTGGGAGGTATGGGTTTCTGATCTTACCTCATATAGATGTCAATCTTAATGAGGAAGACAAACTGGCTACGTATGAGGAAGTGATACAAGGTATCGACTCCCTATTATGGCAAAGTGCCATGAAGTCCGAAATGGATTCCATGTATACAACCATGTTTGGATACTGGTTGTTGTACCAGAAGGCATTGTGCCTATTAGTACTAAATGATTCTTCAAGGAAGACATACATTGATGGTAACATACAAACGTATAAAGCTGGGCTTGTACCGAAAAGGTATCATCATCAACATAGTGTCAATTACGACGAAACCTTTTAACCGTTGCCATGATTAAATCCATTTGGATAATGCTTGCTAATGTTGCATGTTTCATTTATGAAATATGGCAGCTGAACATCAAAACCGCTTTCCTTCAACGGAAAATTTTTGGGGGATGTTTATAAACATCCTAACGGTTTTTTCGTGCCAACGCATGCAAACAAGGTTTGAAAGTTAATTCGATCCATTTATGGATTGAAGCAAGCATTACGTTCTTGGAACTAACGTTTTGATAAGATCATAATGGTATATGATTTAATTCAAAATGAATATGATTCTTGTGTATATAAGGAGGTTAGTGGGAGCGCACTGACAATGATTGTCCTATATAATGATGATATATCATTTCTTGGAAATGACATTCCCATAATACAATCGGTGAAAGCCTGGCTTTCATGAAAATTCTCCATAGAATACTTGGGAGAAACAACCTTTATTATAGGAATAAGGATCTACTGGGATAGATCTAAAAGTTGTTGGCACTCTCCGAGAACTCGTAAATTTGAAAGATGTATGTGACCTGGTGTCTCATATGCTTTGAGCATAAGGAGTCACAATCAGGCCGATCCAGATGATAGTCACTGGATTTATGTTAAGAACATCCTTGTGTATCTTAGACGAATTAAGGATGCGTTCTTAATTTATGGAGAATGAGAACTTGAAGTGACTGGGTTCACCGCTGCAAGTTTCCAAACCGAAAAAAATGACTATAAGTCGTAATAAGGGTACTATAAGTTTGAATAACGGAATAGTGAGTTGGAAATCTTCCTAGCAAGATACTGTTACCGAATAAACAACAAAAGCGAAATATTGCTGCAGCTGAGGCAGCAATAGAAGCACTTTGGATCTATATAATTGTGGGAACACATGAACTGGGTGATGCATGTTGTTCCGGGCTCACGGCCCGGTTGGGAGTACGGAGTAGCCCACGAGGGACTAAACCGGAGAATGATGGAGTCGCCACCCGGTGTGAATCGGGACAAAGATTTAAGGCCGCACTCACCCCTCGCATGGGAAGACCTCAAACCGTTGGGTTCAGAACGGTCTCTTACTTATGCCACTTGTAATAAAATGATTTGTGCAATAATTCAACCAAACCTAAGAAACATTTATTTCCAAGGATAATTTACTCCTAAGTTCGCATGCATAAGTACAAAGCTCATATCTAAGTTTGCATATAACACATTTTTCATGTTTGCATACAACCTATTTACATATAATCTAGGTCCGAATTTGCATGCATAAAGGTAAATTAACATACAGCAAGCATACAACTTAATAAGCACATTGTACTCATACATGTGGGGAATACAGATAAATGGCACTTGCACAATCATGCGTAATAAAGAGAAGCAATCAGGTTCGTAATACAAAGGGATAACTAATATGGGCAATTATGCATAAAATATGATGAAAATGACTCAGTTCAGTGTGTGTGTGTTCGTGTAGCGTTCGTAAACACGTTTGACGATAAACAGAAGGTTCGCATTCGTGTAGAATTTGAAAACGCGTTCGAACAGGACCAGACCTGATACATGAAAAAATAAAGAAAATACGTGCGCGTTCGTGTAGCGTTTGTAAAACGTGTTCGAACGGTAAACAGAAGGTTCGCGTTCGTGTAGCGTTTGAGAACGAGTTCGAACGAGACCAGACCTGATACATGATAAAACTAAGAAAATGCGTGCGCGTTCGAGTAGGGTCCGAAAACACGTTCGAACGGTAATAAAGGTTCGCATTCGTATAGCGTTCGATAACGCATTCGAACGGAACCAGACCTGATGCATGTGACACATACATAGACAAACAAATCCACAATGTAGGACCTCACGTGTCTGATTGAACTCATTCTCATCCAATCATGTGTACCTCGCCCGGCGCGGCAAAGCATTGTGGTAAAGGATTTTAACCCCTCGAAATAGGGGACCTTTAATCGAACTTACTAAGCCCATTCATTTTACCTCATCATGACTCAAATAAATAACATGCAGAATTTAAATAGCGGATAATAAACGAATCAAAACAATATAAAACAAAATATGCGCCGTTTCCTCAAGTGGTACGTGGAGTTGTATCCCAAGTACAGACTGCACTAACGTCCATTCAGATTTGGCTACATATTTATGTCTGGGTTTCCATCCTATATACCACAAGAGGCGACACATTTTCCATTTTATTCAAAACCACAACATGCATCCATAAACGACTCTCATACGAAATAAATAACTAAAACAATTAAAAGATGAGTAAAAAATGAATACAAAAAGTGCCCCCAGTTCTAACCTTTTACGTCGACTCTCGGAAGTACCGTACGCGGTCGTTGGAAAGGGGGGATGCTCCACAACTCCTCCGGTTTACTGGTTCAACGTTTCCTTTGCTACTTCGCTGTTCGGGCTGCTGTTTTCCCTCCGTTTCGCTACTGTTTTGCTGCTGTTTTGCTGCTGTATTTCGGTCACTATTTTTGGTGTTTTTAGGCTACTGTTTTAGATATTTTTGGGGGCTGTTTTGGGTATTTTTGGGGGCTGTTTTAAGGTGTTTAGGCTACTGTATAGGGGTGTGATTTTTGTTTAATGTAAGGGTTATTCCAAGGGTGATTTTCGGTTAATGTAGAGGAAGGAGGGGAAGAGAGATTTCTTGTGTGAATGAGCTAGGATGTCAATGCCTTACAGAATTTTTGTGGTTTGTATGAATGTGCTAGCCTTTTGGATGTGTGGTGGAGGCTTATTTTTATAGGCAAAGGCTAGGGTTAAATCTTGTTGGAGAAGGAATGAGAGATCATGCAATAAATGTGAGATATTTTTTAGTGTTATACAAGGAAAATAAAAGATTGATTGGAGACAAGATTTGGCTAAATTGGGGTGTGAATTATTTTGTTTAGTTAAGTGGTTTTGTTATTTTAGTAGGTGATTATTTTATATTTGGTATATGATTTTTAGATTTGCTTTAATTTCACCATGTGTTAAATATGGGTTTTATTAATTGGGATGCGTTTTATGGGCTTTGGTGGGCTAATTGGGTTTGGGTGTGAGGCTAGCAGCAAAACCAGAAATACCGACGCCGTTCGAACGCCGATTCGAACGCTACACAAACGCCCACAATCTGCTTGACGTTCGAACGTGACCACGAACGCAGCACGAACGAAAAACAATGAACTTGTGAAATGAATCTTATGACATGCTTATTCTGAATTTCCCCTTCCGACGTCTGTTTCCCGCGACTTCCGTGACATAAAAGGTAGTGCCTCTAAATGAGACTCATCATAGGGACTTATATGCAAAAATGCAGTGCCTACAATAATCCTAATTGGATTAGGAGTAGTTCTGTTAGCAGCTGAGCTAGGCTACAGCACAGGCTAAAGAATTAATGGTCTCATCAAACGAACCAAGTATCTACTTCAACTATTCATCTGATTCATTCGGATCATAAATCGTGGCGATGTGATGATCGAATAAATCGCATCAGATGATAACTTTGCAAATCCGCTAACGAAAGTAGTTTCTCAGCTGAAATTTAAGCGACCCGTACATAGTTCAAGTGTAGGACACTTGAGTGATTGGCTATAGGCTAAGTGGGAGATTGTTGGACAATTATGACCCATAGCATCACTATTTGTACAGAACATGGTATTGTTGTACAAATTAACTATGTGACAAAAGAAATTGCTCTTTTATCATTTGTAATTTGATTACCAAGATACATAAATGATAAAAGTCCTTATGATTAGTTCTGGATTGAGATGATATGAGACAGTATCAATCCACCAAGGTTTAATCATTAAATATCCCTAGTCATAGTATTATCGAGATTGGAAATCGATAATGCGGAATAGACTAGTATTGCACTTGTGCGCGTTGTGGGAGCATAACGGCATAGTTCTCATATATTTAAGTATTGGATACTTATGCAAGTGTGATAAGAGGTTGTGTTTACCGATGGTACGGGAACAGCTTCGCTCTCGATAGACCCCTCGGAATTCCATTGGTAGTATGACTATGTGTCTATAGAAGTCCGAATCAGGGTAGGTATATTTGGTCTTAACCTGAGACTTACATCGCTAATACTTGCGACAATCAGTATACTTTGGTTTTGGTCATCCAGGGCTTTAACAGGTTTTGTTTATGCCTCTTCTGGGTATATTGAGAATCGTAGTGTATTGGGTGTGATGTCGATATGGAAGTATCACTCCAGTCATATGGAGATGATGATCATGCAGGATACGGAACTAGTACTCTTATGTATTGCAGTCATCGGGATAATATGACTAGGTCATGTTTATCCGATTATAGAGACTAGTTACCAGACATCTGACATGTGCTTCGTACAGGGCAGACATAATTCCAGCCCCAGGCCTAGCACGTGATCATCCGATACTGGATCGACATACGCAATACTATGTATACTACGCCTGATATAGATCCTTTATTCCTGTAAGGATATTTCTGGAGAATTGGGTAGGCATGGCGCTTTGCTAGAAGCCAACCTTGTCTTGTAAATCAGTATAAACGTAGTACTAGGTACGTACGTGTTCGGATAGTCGGACGACCGGATTTACAGCCAACATATCCAGGGATCACATGGGTCGCTCCCGAAAATTCACCGATGATGTATGATTCGAACATAATTAATCTGGGATTAATTGGAAGAGAGAAAATTAATCTAGGATTAATTACGGAGAATTTTATCTGGGATAAAATTCAATTAATAGAGAGAGAATGATTAATTTGGAATTAATTGATAAAATAATATATTCGATATATTAAATGAAATTAGATTTCAACGCGCAATTAAAATTAGATCTTAATTCGGGCAAACGAATTAATTTAGAATTAATTCGCGAGCGACGTGAATAATAATTTTGCTAGGCATAATTATTTAATTAAATTTGATTTAATTACTTCGCAGCGGAAAATTCGTTAATTTGGAATTAATGAACCCGAGCCCGGAATGTGTTGCGGGCCCACTCGGATTTTGAATTAAAGTGGGGCCCACAAGTCACGTCGCAAGTCACCTTTTGTGATGGAAGTCACATCAACTTTGAGTGATGTGATGCAAGGTACTTTATGAGTGATGTGAGTAGTTGAGAGCAATTAATGCCATTTTCCCTCCAAATGTTTGTTTTGCTTTTGGAAAAGTATATACCAAAATTTGTGAGATTTTTTGGTATTAGGTTTTTAGAAAACAAAACATAAACATTGCATAGCTCTCTCTCTCCCATTTTCTCTCTTGGCCGAAACTTGGCCATCTCTCTCCCTTGAATTTGGCTTGGCCGAATTCTTCACAAACCAAGAAAGAATTGTTGCAATTTTTCTTAGAGCTAGCACTCACAAGGAATCCTACAAGATGATAGGGAAACCAATCCTTGAGCTTGGAATCAACAACAAAGCTTGGAGCTTGGATTTCAATTCAAAGAAATGAGATTGGCCGAAACTTCAAGGAGCAAATTTTTTTTTGTTCAACGCATCCAAAATCCGATCAAGGAGAAAGTTTCGCCACCATATCAAATGAGACTATTTGTGTTGAGAAAGATGGCCGGAAGAGGAGAGAAAGGGAAAAGGAGGAGGAAACAGTTGAGTTTCTAGATCCACGGCCTGAGAATTTTGAACAATCAGGGGCGGCCGAAGAGCTGGATGCTGGAATTCTCTATGAATCCCAAGATCATTTCAAACAATGAAAATACAAAGTGAATACATACAAGGAAGTCACAGAATACTTACATCGAGCAGTTGAGCGATGTGGTGGACAACAAAAAATGATTTTCTGCCCATTGAGAAGTCACGGCAGTCCACTTTCTGTCCTCCATGGATTCGGCCATCTTGGTCCTCCATTGATGCTCCAAGCTCCAAGCTTATCAAGGTGATTCCATGCTCATGAAATGAGTTCCCTATCACCTTTGTATGTACCCATTTAAGTACTATCTCTTGATGTTTTTGCCACAAAAACACCACTTATTCTTCTCTTGATTCTCGGCAGTGAAGCAAAACCAGAGGAGAAAAAACAGGTCCAAGACCGTGAAAGAGAGAGGGAAAAATAGGCTCCAAACCATGAAAGAAAAGAGAGAGAGATGGAAGTATTTTTGTTAATTCATTTTGTGTATCTAATACACCATTTTCAATTTTCAAAAAATCAAATAAATTGATTTACCAAATACAAAAGTCAAGCCAACAAATGCTTGCCAACTACCACCATCAATCCATCAATCAAGTGACAAGTTGTCACATCACTCAAAATGACTAATGATTTGACGCTTGATGCGACTAGCGATTTGACGCTTGATTTGACTTGCGTGCCGCACTCGAATTCGAAATGCGAATGCGCTCGCAATCAATCTCGGGCTCGGGTTCAAAAATTCCAAATTAACGAATTTTCCGTTGCGACGTAATTAAATGATTATGCCCAGCGAAATCACTATTCACGTCGCTAACAAATTAATTCTAAATTAACTCGTTCGCTCGAATTAAAATTCGATTTTAATTCCACGTCGAAATCTAATTTCGTTTAATATATCGAATATATTAATTTATCGATTAATTCCAAATTAATCGTTATCTCTCTTTAAATGATATTTTATCCCAGATAAAATATCTCCGCAATTAATCCTAGATTAATTTTCTCTCTCGTCTAATTAATCCCATATTAATAAAGTGCAAGTCATATGTCATCGGTGAATCTTCGGGAAGCGACCCATGAGATCCCCGGATATGTTGGCAATAAATATGGTCGTCGGACTATCCGAACACGTAAGTACCTAGTACTACGTTTATACCGATTTACAAGACAAGATTGGCTTCTAGCAAAACGCCATGCCTACCCATTCTCCAGAAACATGCTTATAGGAATAAGCGATCTATATCAGGCGTAGTATACGTAGTATTGCGTATTTCGATCCAGTATCGGATGTCACGTGCTAGGCCTGGGGCTTGAATTGTGTATGCCCCGTATGAAGCACATATCGGATCTCTGGTGACTAGTCTCTATAATCGGATATACATGACCTAGTCATAATATCCCGATAGCTGCAACATTTAAGAGAACCAGTCCCGTATCCTACGTGACCATCATCTCCATATGACTGGAGTGATACTTCCGTCTTGACATCACACCCAACTCACTACGATTCTCAATATACCCAGCAGAGGCGTACACAGAACCTGTTAAAGCCCTGGACGACCAAAACCAAAGTATATTGATTGTCGCAAGTATTAGTGGTGCAAGTCTCATGTTAAGACCAAATACACCTACCCTGATTTCGGACTTCCATAGACACATAGTCATACTACCAATGGAATTCCTATGGGGTCTATCCAGAGCGAAGCTGTTTCCCGTACCATCGGTAAAACACAGCCTCTTATTACACTTACATGAGTATCCTATACCCAAATATATGAGAACTATGCTGGGGTGCCCTCACAAACGCGCACAAGTGTAATATTAGTCTTTTACGCATTATCGATGTCCAATCTCGATAATACTCTGACTAAGGATATTTAATGATTTATCCTTCGTGGACTGATACTGTCTCATATCATTCTCAATCCAGGAACTAATTATATGGACCTCCTATCATTTATACATCTTGGTGATCTAATCACAAATGATAAGAGAGCAATCTCTTTTGTCACATAGTTAATTTGTACAACAACACCATGATCTGTACAAATAGTGACGATCAAGATACATAAATGATAAAAGTCCTAATGATTAGTTCCGGATTGAGATGATATGAGACAATATCAATCCACCAAGGTTTATGTAGAGTATCAATCAAGTCCCAAGAATCATCAATCATGCATAAAAACGAGTGAATACACATCAAAGGAGGTGCGGAATAAACTCACATTGATGGGTTTTAATGAAATGAAGAACAAAATGCGTTTATGCCTCCTTCAAGCTCACGGCAACAGCTCTCCAAGGCAGTGGGCTGCTCTGTGGTGACTGGTTCGGCTTCTTCGAGGTTAGGCATTGATGAACACCATGGAAGCTCAAAGCTTCAAGCTTTCCAAGCTCACAAATTCATTTCCCTATCACCATAATATAATCCATGTGTGTGCTAGCACTACTCTTCTTAATTTGCTTCTCACAAATTCGGTCTAACCAAAAAAAATAGAGAAGAAATCGGCTTGAAGCCGTGAGAGGGAGAAGAGAGAAAGATGAAGGGTTTTTGGCTCCAAAAGCCTAAAATCGTGAATCACCAAATGAGAGAGAGAAAGTGTAAAAGCTTTTTTTTTATTTTCCAAAAATTAATTAAAGCCATTTACCACTTTTTATTTCTATTAAACAATTCATTTTACTTTTCAAAAAAGCAAAGTCAAAAGGTCAAAAGCAAAAAGCAAAAATGCTTTTCCATCATCTATCACTTTTTCACATCAAGTCACTTTAATAAAGTGACAACATGTCATGTCACATCACATCACTCAAAGGGACAAGTGATTTGTCACATCACATCACTCAAAGGGACAATTGATGTGACTTGCGTGCCGCGCTCGAATTCGGAAATGCGAATGCGCTCGCAATCACTCTCGGGCTCGGGTTCGCTAATTCTAAATTAACGAATTTTCCATCGCGTCATAATTAAATGATTACGCCTAGCGAAATCACTATTCACGTCGCTAACGAATTAATTCTAAATTAATTCGTTCTCCCGAATTAAAATCTAATTTTAATTCCGCGTCGAAATCCAATTTCTAATAATATATCAAATATATTATTTTATCGATTAATTCCAAATTAATCGTTCTCTCTCTTTAATTAATATTTTATCCCAGATAAAATATCTCCGCAATTAATCCCAGATTAATTTCTCTCTCTTCTAATTAATCCTAGATTAATTAAGTGCGAGTTATACATCATCGGTGAACTTCAGGAAGCGACCCATGAGATCTCCGGATATGTTGGCAGTAAATACGGTCGTCGGATTATCTGAACACGTAAAGCCTCGTACTACGTTTATACCGATTTACAAGACAAGGATGGCTTCTAGCAAAGCGCCATGCCTACCCAATTCTCCAGAAATATTCTTACAGGAATATATAGATCTGTATCAAGCGTAGTTAGTATACCGTAGTATTGTGTATATGCGGCCCAGTATCGGATAGTCACATGCTAGGGCTGGGGCTGGATAAGTGTCTGCCCCGTCCGAAGCACATGTCGGATGTCTGGTAACTAGTCTCTATAATCGGATATGTATGACCTAGTCATAATATCTTGATGGTTGCGCAACCCTTAAGAGCACTAATACCGTTATCCTGCGTGACATCATCTTCAATATGACTGAAGTGATATTTCCGTCTTGACATCACACCCAATACACTACGACTCTCTGATAAACCCAGAAGTGGTGTGTACGTAGACCGGTTAAAGCCTGTACCACCAAGAAGAACAAAGTTTATCGATTATCGTAAGTATTAGCGATGTAAGTCTCACGTTAAGACCATACACACCTACCTTGATTTCGGCCTCCCATAGACACATAGTCATATACCAATGGGATTCCGAGGGGTCTATCCA
Source organism: Zanthoxylum bungeanum (assembly GCA_019454045.1). Classification (NCBI taxonomy): domain Eukaryota; kingdom Viridiplantae; phylum Streptophyta; class Magnoliopsida; order Sapindales; family Rutaceae; genus Zanthoxylum; species Zanthoxylum bungeanum. The sequence continues at coordinate 65,373 of SKCR01037732.1, forward strand.
GAGCGAAGCTGTTTCCCGTACCATCGTGAAACACGACCTCCTATCGCACTTGCATAAGTATCCAATACTTATATATATGAGAACTATGTCGTTGTGCCCTCACAACGCGCACAAGTGCAATACTAGCCTATTCCGTATATCGATGTCCTGTCTCGATAATACTCCGGCTAGGGATATTTAATGATTAATCCTTCGGGGATTGATACTGTCTCTCATATCATTCTCAATCCAGGAACTAATCATATGGACCTCTCTTCATTTATACATTTATGGTGATCTAATCACTAATGATGAGAGTGCAATTTCCTTGTCACATAGTTAATTTGTACAACAACACCGTGATTTGTACAAATAGTGACGCTATGGGTCATTTTGTCCAACAATCTCCCACTTGGCACATAGCCAGTCACTCGAGTGTCTAACACCCGAACTATGTACGGTTCGCTCAAATTGCTGAGGAAAGGTTTTCGTCAGCAGATTTGCGTAATTATCTTCTGACGCGATTTATACGATCATCACATCGCCACAATGTATGATCCGAACGAATCAGATGATATAGAAGTATATATCTGGATCGTCGATGAGACCTTTAATTCCTTAGTCTGTGCTGACGCCTAGCTCAGCTGCTAAAAGAACTATATCTAATTTAATTAGATTTATTATCGATCCAAATGGCTTCTATTGCTGCCTCAGCTGCAGCAATAATCCGCATTTGTTGTTAATTCGGCAACAGTTATCTTGCTCGGAATATTTCCAGCTACTGTCCAGTGTTCAAACTTTATAGTACCCAGTAGTATTTACCGGTTTGGAAACTTGCAGCAGTGATCCTAGTCACTTCAAGTTCTCCATCTCCATAGTTTAAGACAACATCTTTAGTTCTCTCAGATACTAACAGATGTTCTTAATCTTCAATCCAGTGATTATCACTTGGATTGACTCGATTGTGACTCCATATGCTCAAAGCGTATGAGACACCCTATCAAGTACATTTTAAATGTACAATTTCCAGAGAGTGTTAACCAAACTCCAAATCTATCCCAGTAGATCTTTATCCCTCGAATAAAGGTTGTTACTCCCCAGAATTCTACGGAGAATTTCTATTATGAAAGAATATCTATGAAAGCCAAGCTTTCATCAATTGATTTATGGGAATTTCATTGTCAGTGCCCTCTCCCCACTAACCTCCTTATATACACAAGAATTATTTGTTTTGAGTCAAATCATAAACCATTATGATTATTTCAAAACGACAGTTCCAAGAACCATATGCTTGTTTCATCCAAAACATGATCGAATAACCCGCAAACCTTGTTTGTCGGTATATACAAAATCATCAGGAGTTGTACAAGCATCCTCCAAAAGGTTTCCTTTTCGGAAAGCGATTTTGATCTGCAACTGACACATTTCATAAATGAAATATGCAGTTATCTTCAAGCATCTTCAAAATGGATTTACCACGGCAACAGGTAAAAGGTTGAATCGTTATTAACACAATGTTGATAACTCTAACTTCCGTCAAAGCCAGCTTTGTACGTTGGTTATGTTGCCTTCCATGTATGTCTTTTGAAGACGTTTAATGTACCAATAGGCACAATGCCTTGTGGTTACAACAACTAGTATCCAAAATAGTTGTTATACATGGAATCCATTTCGGACTCATGGCACTTTGCCATAATAGGGAGTCGATACCTCGTATCACTTTCAAAACGTAGTCGTGTGGATATACCTTATAAGATTGACATCTTTATGAGGTTAGATCAGAAACCCATAACCTAGGTGTTTTATCTGACTCTATCCAATCTACTCAGTTCTTGTGTATTCGAAGATTAATGGTACAGATTCATCATTGATGAACTATTGTGTTCCATTACGGACCTTGTGCCATGAACAAGTATTACTCTGATTTTCATCGAGTATCACTATCCTCCCACCTGACCACTGCATATCGGTATTCCTCTCAGGAAAAACCGCATGGTGAGCAACAATCACATTGTTCTCATGTGAGATTATAAGTACTATACTTATGGTTTCCCTTAGGATAAACTATATTGGCACTTATCCAATTTGGGTCCTTAGTTTGGTATCATTCCAAACGTTATGCCTGGCATTCCCAAATATCAGGAATGAGAAACCTGTTTCTTCCCTGTTCATATCCTATATGACATCTGTCAAACAGATTATATGGAACCTTATTCTAAATAAGTTATTGCACTGTTAAAACTTATCCGTTGAAGAAAATGGTAGCTCAGAGCGACTCTGATTAATCTTATCAGTCTAACATGATTCGATAATCCGTTCGGGACACACCGTCACTTTGACGTGTTCCGGGAGGAGTCCTCATTTGAAAGAATACTATACTCTTTCAAGTACTTATGAAACTTACTGCTTAAGTATTTTCCAAAACGGTCTTACCGTGGCGGGCATAATACTATACCCGATCTGTTTGTCTATTTCGTGTCGAAACTCTAAAAGTTTCTGATTTGTGTTCTTCAAAAGAAACACGGACCATAACGTGATGCCACATCCGTTAAGGTCACGAAATATTCATGTTCACATCTAGCCTAGCTAGATATGGGCCCACTTACTTCACCATGAATAGGGCTAACAGGTCGGTGGCCCTTATACTATTACCAAGTAAATAGTATTTTAGGTACCTTTACCTAATAAACTAGATTTCGCAGCCTTATTTTGAATAGTCAAATCAGTCCTAGTACCCACTCTTCAAAAGTGTGGATATACGAGTCTCGTTAAATTGTGTCCTAGACAACAATGCCACAATAAGTCTCTATTGATCAAATCAATTTGAGCTATTTTATTTGTCATTTTATATGTTTGAGATTTTATTATATTCAAAATATAAATTCTGTTATTTACCTCTAATGTATTTATCTCAGTATCATCTTTATATAATAAAACACTTAGTGTTCTATAATATAAGGTTTTATCCGCAACGAATTAAACACTGATATAGAGATAATGTCTCTAGTCCAACTAGTTACATTATAACAGTTCCTAATTAAGTATATACCCAAATGTAGTTCCTAACTTAGGTATCTACGGTCGAAACAGCGACTTTCGTCTCGTTCCGATTCGCAGAACAATCT
>SKCR01037733.1:0-118311 GCA_019454045.1 Zanthoxylum bungeanum
ATATAAAACCAGCCATATAGGCGGTAAATAAGGTTGTCACCTAAACCGTCCATATAGGCGGAAACTAATTAATCCAAATTTTAATTAAAATAAGGGAGATTAATCTAATTTATCATATTAAAAGTCTTACCTCTTCACCCCAGCAGAATAAGATTACCTCTTCATGCTGTAAAAGAAAACACACAAAATTTTATTAAACAAATTAAAAGAAAATACAAGAAAACTTAAAGTAATACACAAGACACTTTCTTTTAGCTTTACAAGGAGAAATTCCTCCAAAGAAAGCATGAAAAATTTACAAAGTTAAGCTTCGTATTTATAGGAAATTCTAAAGCCTTCCACCAATTTCTCCACCAATTGCTCCAAAAAACATGGCATCAAACATGGCACCAAACATGGCATCAAACATGGCACCAAATATGGCACTAAACATGCAAGCATGTTTGGTAGAAGTTTGACAATTTTTACTTTTTATTTTTTTAAATTTTATTTTATATTTTGAAAATGACTATAGTAATTACACAAAATATACTACACTATTCATCAATTTCGGCCTTACAAACTTCCGATTCGAAAATACTTAAATCTTGAAAGTTGTAGATCTCTGTGTCTTCTTAATCTGGCCTTGAATCCAGTCAGTCGGATATCGGATGAAAAAGTTATGGCTAAAATACGAAACGTACGTAAAACTAGAATTTCGGACTGCACTTCGTGACGCGTATAGTAAATTCCGTTTTCGCCATTTTTTGTCTGAATTTTATCATTTTAGCCCAGAGTTGATTCCATTAAATCCCAATACTTTATTTATCTGTAAAACACATAAAAAACATCAAAACGTTCATCAAACTCGAGAAACTAAACAAAATATTAGGTAAAAGGGGCGGTAAATATTGATATATTTTCCGCTCATCACACCCCCAAACCTAACATTTTGCTAGTTCTCGAGCAAAACAGTAAAATAAAATACAAGAAATAATTAAAATTAAACTAAGCCACTTTCGTAAGGATCACGGTTGCATTTAGCGTATGCAACAAGCCTTTAAACCCATAGGTGTCCCTAGTGGACGAGTTGTAGTCTCATGAGGGTTTACAGTAATGATACCCACAAACATTTTACAAAAGTAAAAATGTAGTGAAACTAATGCACACAAAAGCAAAAAGAAAAAAGAAAAGAGAATAAAGAAGTTAGTGACTAAACAGGTGAAATTTACTCCACGTTTGTAGTTGTTTTGTTTCTTTTTAAACTACCGAATAAGTAAATTCTCCGATTATATTTACCATTCTCCATATACACAATCAACAGAATATTATACAACTCATTGTTTTGCCCACAACAGTCACAAATGCAGTTGATAAGAGAGTAATATTTTTGTCTTAAAGTTCTATTAGATTTCACACTTTTGTAGCAATGGAATAATTTTTCTGATTTTTCTGATTTTTTTTCTTACTTTTTGATTTTATTTATTTATTTATATACAATATCTTCTGTCTATGTAGCGAGCTTTGGGCCGGTGGCTCCCAAACCAGTTGGCTTTAGGGCACCAGGTGTTAAGACACCCCTACGGACTTACTTACTCAGACTTCATGTATATCTTTTTTACAACATCTTCGATCCATGTAGCTAGCTTTAGGCCAGTGACTCCCAAACCAGTTGGTTTAGGGCACTAGGTGTTAAGACACCCTTACAGACTAAGTAACTCGGATCTCAGACCCTTTTTTTTTTACTCCATCACTTTTTGAGATGCTTCCTCCAATTAAACTAGAGCACTGAATATTACAAACTTTTCAATTACAGCTCATGTCTGTATGTTACCATGCATGTTGTAATACCTGCCAACTAAGCATATGAAGATCCATTTTAGTCAATTAATGGAGAATTCACAAATTAAATAATTCAAAATGAAATAAATAAAAATTAACTTGTTCCGAAATAGGTTTGAGATACGTCTCAAGAGTGGAAACTCCTTACACAGCTATCTTTCACCAATTTCACCTGATTAATCAAATTAAAAACACAAAAACGCAAAATATTTTTGTAATTTTTGAAAAATTTTCAATTTTTTTTTAATTTTTCGAAAAAATTTTGGACTAAAAATAACAACAATAAAAACAAGATACTATTAACTATTCCCTTCCCCTAAACCTAAATGAGACATTGTCCCCAATGTCTGAATTAGTAGAAGATGAGTTTAGAATATAGTACCTGGTTAGCTGAAATGCTACATCTAGAAAGGAAATTAAAGATTAAGATCTAGATTTATCCGACGCTTCTTACCACGATCATCCTCGGACTATTTGATCTTGGAAAGGATATGGTCAATTTGTGGTTCAAATGCTAAGATTTGGTCAATTAGATCTGGGGCAGTTCTGGCAGTAAATAGGAGTTCTTTCATAGGTTTGTCACGAACCCATTTCTTCAGACATCATCAAGAAACACACAAAGAAAATCATAAAACCTCAACATTAAACAGCCCAATCGGTTTTTGGTGTATGTTCAAGTTCGCTCAAGATAGCATAATAAAAATTTTCTCAAATGTGCCCAAGCCACCTGGCAAAGAGATAAAAGCATCAGCACGATTAATCAATTCCACCAGTTGCTCGGACATTCCCGGTACGATCAGTTCCTCTCCGTTTGATGGACATATCAGATTCGCCTCCGCCAAGGGTTTTGGGATGATTTCCAGAACTTGACTACCTCATTCCTGTACAGCCTTTGAAATGATCCTCATTAGTCCAAGATTACCTCCACCGTATATCAAGTGCACATTTTTCTCAGCTATGACTCGATCCAATTCCTGTGATGCATCTATGTATTGTGGGTTAGTACCAACACTAGTAACACAAAACACACAGATGTTTTCAACTCGTCTCCTTGAAGTGGCTTCCATTCTTCTTTTTTTTAATCTCAAATCTAGATGTCTTCAAGAGGGCAATGATGAGTTGAATTTATAACACCTGAAAAGGGTGAGTAATAATAATAGCACTAGTATCTGCTAAATGATAATTATTAGTTAAACAGAATAAAATCGCGATAGTCAAAAAGATCTGGATCCTATCGGAGAAAATAAAAGAAAATAACGAAACAAATCACAATTATTAGGAAAAAGACAAAGAGATATAATATCTACAAATATTTACAGCTTAATTGACGTCTATGCGTCAGGGACAAGCTTCCCATCCAATTTTCTTATAAATTGGCAAACAGGGTCTTTTTCAGTCAGATTCCCGAGACTTAACTGTTGTTTTTCTCTTAGAAATTCTGTATGTAATTTACGAATGGCTATATGAACATATCCACTAGGATGCGTCTCAAGAGTCGAAGATATATCATCTAAAGACTCTTTACTCAAGCCATCCCTAATGAATTTAGTTTTATCTTCGCGATTATCAAACACTATTCCTAAAGAACGGCAATGAGTATTGCAATTCCAACGTACACATTTGAAACAAACACCCATTTATTTAGCTCTACGTTTCTTAGCATAGGTGCTTCTTCCAAAACCAGGAAAATAAGAAGTACAATAATTAGAATACTCACCTGCTAATCGGACCCATGCTTCGATTACCCACGAATGACAGTAGGAATACCTTTGATCATTAGTAATCTCATCCGTTCCAAGCGAGCTTTGTAAACTTTCATCAGAGATTTTTAAGGGAGATAAGGAAATTGCTTGTGAAGATTTACGAGAGCTTCTTCCATCTTAATCTACAAAAACTAAACACACAAAATTAAATCACACAAAATCACAATATATACACAAATTGCATGGGTTGCCTCCCTGTTAGCGCTAAGTTTAACGTCGTCAGCTAGACGTAACTACCCAAACGTTAAGCTGGATCTGAAAGTGTGACACTTTCTTTTTGTCACTCAAATGATTCTCCCCAGTAGTGTTTGACACGCTGACTATTAACCTTGAATGTGTTATTGGTGTTGGGATCTAGTAACTCAACCGGTCCATGTGGAAAAACCTGAGTGATCACAAACGGACCTGACCACCTTGATTTCAACTTTCCAGGGAAAAGTTTCAACCTTAAATCGAACAACAACATCTGCTGCCTTGGTTCTAATTGTCTGTGCACTATTTTTCGGTCATGCCATTTTTTGGTCTTTTCCTTGTATAATCTGGCATTCTCATAAGCCTGTAGGTGAAATTCCTCCAATTCATTGAGTTGGTGAAGTCTTTTCTCTCCTGCAGCTTGTGGATCAAGATTCAATTTCTTCAGTGCCCAGTACGCCTTATGTTCAACCTCAACTGGCAGATGGCACGATTTCCCAAACACCAATCGATATGGGGACATACCAATGGGTGTCTTGTAAGTTGTCTGATAGGCCCATAATGCATCATCCAGTTTTATAGACCAGTCCCTCCTTGTTGATCCAACGGTTCTCTCCAAGATTCTTTTTATCTCCCTGTTTGAAACCTCAACCTGTCCATTTGACTGTGGATGGTAGGCAGTGGCAACCTTATGAGTAACTTTGTATTTGGATAGGATTGCATCGAAGTATCTGTTGCAGAAATATGTACCACCATCGCTGATAATTGCCCGAGGTGTTCCGAAGCGAGTGAAAATATTCTTTTTAAGGAATTTAATCACCACTTTTGAATCATTGGATGGCAGTGCAATTGCTTCAATCCATTTGGAGACATAGTCTACAGCAACTAGTATGTACAAGTTTCCGAATGATGAAACAAAGGGTCCCATAAAATCAATATCCCATACATCAAATATCTCACTTCCAGAATATTTTGCAATGGTCCTTCATTTCTCCTCGAAATATTCCCTGTCTCTGGCACATATCACATTGAAGATCAAATAGATAAGAAACTTTAAAAAGAGTAGGCCAGAACAAACCTGATTGTAGGACTTTTGCTACAGTTTTATTCCCGCTGAAGTGTCCGCCATATGGTGATGAATGATAGTGTTACAAAACACTGTTGACCTCCTCCTGTGGAACACACCGTCTCAGTAATTGCTCAGCACAACGTTTGAACAGGTGCGGCTCATCCTAGACATAGTGCTTGACTTCTTTGAAGAATTTCTTCTGTTGCTGAGCTGTCCACTCAACGGCCATTTTCCTGACACTATGTAGTTGACGTAGTCAGCGTACCAAGGGACATCATGTTATTTCATGGAAAAAAACTGTTCATCTGGAAAATTTTCTTTGATTGTCAGTTCTTTACCAGCTGTTTCACAATTTTCGAGCCTCGATAAATGATCTACCACTTGGTTTTCTGTCTCTTTCCTGTCTCGAATCTCCACATCGAATTCTTGGAGAAGCAGTATCCAATGAATTAATATGAGTTTGGCATCTTTCTTCGCGATCAGCTATTTGATTACTGAATGATCTGTGTAGACCACCAATTTGGGACCCAGCAGATAAGAGTGGAATTTGTCAAAAACAAATACAACTGCAAGCAACTCCTTTTCAGTGGTTGTGTAGTTGAGTTGAGCTTCATTCAGATTTCTGCTGGAGTAGTAAATGACATGGAAATTCTTTGCTTTGCGTTGTCCCAAAACTGCACCTACAGTAAAATCACTAGCATCGCACATCACCTCAAATGGAAGGGTCCAGTCTGGTGCTACAATGATGGGAGAAGACATAAGCTTATGTTTCAGTATCTTAAAAGCTTCCTGGCATTCTTTGGTGAAGTTGAAAGGCATGTCCTTCTCCAAAAGATTGCACAGAGGTTTAGCAATCTTGGAAAAGTCTTTGATAAATCTCCTGTAAAAACTTGTGTGTCCGAGAAAGCTCCGAATCCCTTTGATAGATGTTGGTGGAGTTAATTTTTCAATTGTTTCAATCTTTGCTTTGTCTACCTTGATTCCCTTTTGTGAGATCCGGTGTCCAAGGATGATGCCTTCCTGCACCATAAAGTTGCATTTCTCCTAATTGAGTACCAGGTTCGTATCTTCGCACCTTTGTAACACATGTTTCAGATTTTGCAAGCAGTGGTCAAAAGAATCTCCAAACACAGAAAAGTCATCCATAAACACCTCCATACTCTGCTCCAGCATGTTTGAGAAGATAGCCATCATGCAACGCTGAAATATGGTAGGGGCATTATATAGTCCAAAAGGCATCCTGCGTAAAGCAAAAGTTCCATAGGGACATGTAAATGTGGTTTTCTCCTGGTCTTCTGGGGCGATGGCAATCTGATTGTACCCGGAGTATCCATCTAAAAAGCAATAGAACTCATGTCCTGCTAATCTATCCAGCATCTGGTCAATGAATGGCAGCGGAAAATGGTCCTTCCTTGTTACTTTGTTCAGCTTCCGGTAGTCTATGCATACTCTCCATCCAGTCATTGTTCTTGTTGGAATCAGCTCATTCTTTTCATTTGTGACAACAATAATTCCTCTTTTCTTTGGCACACACTACATAAGACTCACCCAACTGCTATCTGAGATGGGATAAATGATGCCAGCATCCAACCATTTGATGATTTCTTTCTTCATGACTTCTTTCATGATTGGATTGAGTCTCCGTTGATGCTCCACTGTGGGTTTGTACTCATCGTTCATCAGAATCTTGTGCATGCAAAATGATGGACTAATGTCTCGAATGTCTGCTATAGTCCAGCTAATGGCTCTCTTGTGTTCTCGTAACACTCTCAGTAATTTTTCTTCATGTTCCAATGTTAACGAAGAAGAAATAATTACAGGTAATTCAGAAGAGTTTCCAAGAAATGCATACCTGAGATGGCTCGGAAGCAACTTCAACTCCAACTGTGGTGGTTCTTCAATTGAGGGCTTGATTCGATCTTTCTTCGAGAGTTCTAGGCTTTCAACTGGTGGTTCTGATTTGAAGCGGAACAGCTTGTCCAGATAGTTGATACATTCCAGAATTTCAGCATCTATCTTACTATCAGTCATGTTGGTGATGCAAGCTTCAAGTTTGTGTGTTGGAATTGTATCAGTATCTTGGATGATACCATCAACAACATCAATTCTGAAACATTCCTCTTCCTTTTCATCACTTGGAAATTTCATGGCTTTGAAAACATTGAAGGTAACTTCTTGGTCCTGAACTTTCATGGTTAGTTCTCTTTTTTCACATCAATCACAGTTCTACCTGTAGCCAAGAATGGTCTCCCAAGAATGATAGGAACATCTTTGTCTTCTTCCATGTCAAGGATGATGAAATCTGCTGGGAGAATGAGTTTGTCAACTTTAACCAGCACATCTTCAACCACTCCTCTCGGAAATGCGAGCGTTCTATCAGCAAGTTATAAAGAGACTGAGGTAGGCATTGATTCTCTAATTTGTAATTTCCTGTAAATAGAAAAAGGCATCAAATTAACACTTGCACCTAAATCACATAAAGCCTTACCAATATAATGTTCTCCAATGGTGCATAAGACAATGAAACTGCCAGGATCTTTCAATTTCAGGGGAAGTTTCCTCTGAATGATGGCGCTGCATTCTTCTGTCAATGCTACTGTCTCGTAATCTCCCAATCTCCGTTTTCGTGAGAGAATATCTTTCATGAATTTGACATAGCTGGGCATTTCTTCCAAAGCTTCTGCAAATGGAATGTTGATGTGCAGCTTTTTGAACACCTCCAAGAATCGAGCAAACTGCTTGTCCAACTTGTTTTTCTAGAGACGCTGAGGAAAATGTGGAGGTGGAGTGATTTGATCTTTTTCTTTTTCCTTTGCTTTTTTTCCTCCATCTGTGGAACTACATCTTTTGGAACTTCTTCAATGGTTGCCTTGATTCCAACATCTTTATTGATTTTAGTACCGCATTTCAAAGTTATGGCTTGACATTGCTCCTCCCTCGGTTCCTTGGATTTGGTTCTGTGTTGCTGGGAAGATTTCCTAACGGTCTGTAACTCTGAGCATTGGCTAGTTGTCCAATCTGATTTTCCAGTGCTTTGATAGAAGCTGATTGGCTCTGAAAGATAACATCATATTTTTTTAACTGAGCCATCACTTCTACTATTCCTGGTTCACTTGCCTGCTCTTGACCTTTGTTCTGTTGCTGTTGGAATCCCGGTGGTAGATAGTTCTTTGGCGGCCCTGAATTATTGCTCCATGAGAAATTGGGATGATTCCTCCACCTTGGGTTGTAGGTGTTGGAATATGGATTGTTCCCCGGTCTGTTGAAATTATTGACAAAATTCATGTCTCTTCTAGTTGGTTTGGTTCTGGTGCTCCTCCACAAGGTGAACTTGTGGATCCAATGTTACTTTGTGTGCTGAGAGTCTCCATGAATTTGCTTATCTGATCTAGCTTGGCGTTGACTGTTATATTGGTTCCAATTTCATAAATTCCAGCAATTCTTTGGATCATGCTTCTTTCTGTTGGCCATAAGGAATTGTTGTTGGCCATTTCTTCAATTAGGTCCCAGGCTTGATCTTCTCCTTTTGCCATCAAAGCTCCTCTAGCAGCAACATCAATTGTGGTTCTCATAAATCCAGAAAGCCCATTATAAAAAGTTTGGACTTGAAGCCATTTTGGAATCTCATGGTGTGGACATTTCCGGAGCAAATCTTTGTACCTTTCCCAAGCTTTGTAAAGGGATTTTGAATCTTGTTGCACAAAAGATGTTATGTCATTCCTCAGTTTTGCTGTTCTAGCTGGTGAAAAGTACTTTGCAAGGAATTTGGTGGCTAGAGTATTCCAAGTGGTGATGGAACCTGCTGGTAGTGAATGTAGCCAAGCATTTGCTCTATCTTTCAAGGAATATGGAAAAACTCGCAGCCTCATTGCTTCTTCATCTCCTCGGTTGTAATTGAAAGTGCCGCAAACTTCCAGGAAGTTACTGATGTAGGCATTAGGATCCTCAGTTGCATTCCCCCCAAACTGAACTGACTGCTGTATCATCTGAATGCAAGTTTTGATGTCACTTGCATTTGCTAGTAAAGGAGGAAGTACAATACAGGAAATGAGGCCATCTACCACTGGAATGGTTCTGTCTCGAATGGGAATTGGTGCTGCAACCTCCAAAGGTTCAGGTTCCACGTTAACAATTGCTTCTTGGCCTTCTCGCCTTTCCCTTCTCAACTATCTGATGGTTCTTTCAATTTCTGGGTCAAGCGGTCGGAGTTCAAAGCTTCTGGTTCGTCTCATGTAGTGTCTGAGAACCTGAAACACAAGAAAACAAAAATAATAAGCTAAAAGAAAATCATATACAAGTAAAGGTATCTAACCTCAAAACTAATAGTGAAAAGATAAATAAGTCCCCGGCAACGGCGCCAAAAACTTGATCGGAGTGTAATCACACGCGTATAACGCAAGCGCACATATCGTTCAAGTAGTATAAAAAGTATCGATCCCACGAGGACTTAATAGCTAACCTATTAATTTTTATGAGGCCAAATGATTACTAGTATCTAACAGATTGATTATTTATAAATTGGAATGGTGACTTACAAATTAACTTAACAACATGTAAATAAAAATTGCGTGAAAGTAGATTAATGAAAATTCAATTTTATAAAACTATCCAGGGTTGTGATTTATTCCAATATTATTTAAAGATGAAGTGGTTATCTTATAGTTGAGTAATATATTGATTTACTAACCTGGAAAACTAAATTATGTAAAAGCCTCTTCTGATGGTCAATTATAAGTACCCAGTATAACCCAATTGAACCATATGTCTATGTCTACCAAATTTCCTGGATTCATTAAGTTTAAGTTCCAATTATGGCTACCCCCGCCCGACAAGTATATTCCTATCATGTAAGGAAATCTATTAAAGGTTATCTATCCTTAAGGAAGATCGTGGGCTATTGAGTTTAAGGTCTTAAACCTAAAATCCCTATGTCGAGTTCATTTTAAGTTTACCTAATCAATTTTATTAGTGGCCAGTTAATAAAAAGCATTAAGATTAAGACTCAATAAATAAATCTTTATATTACCCAAACTATAATCTAACCCCTTATAAACCAGTGATATTGAAATTCATCACAACCCTAGATAACGGACTTAGCTACGACACATATTTAAGGCTAGTAAAAGCTTAAATAAAATAAAAGACATAAAGTAAATGCTAAAAAATTAAATAAAGTAAATGTTGGAAATTAAAAGTACAATAAAAGAAAATGCTGAGGGTTAGAGGATCCACTTTTATATTTCAAAATTAGAAATCTCCCTTATTCTCAATGTTTACCGATTAATTAACCAGACCATAAAGGCGGTAATTTCATTTGTCCAAAGTCAAACCGACCATATAGGTGGTAATAAAATCATATAAACCAGCCATATATGCGGTAACAAGGTTAGCACATAAACCGACCATATAGGCGGAAACTAAGTTCAAAAAATATAAAACCAGCCATATAGGCGGTAAATAAGGTTGTCACCTAAACCGGCCATATAGGCGGAAACTAATTAATCCAAATTTTAATTAAAATAACGGAGATTAATCTAATTTATCATATTAAAAGTCTTACCTCTTCACCCCAGCAGAATAAGATTACCTCCTCATGCTGTAAAAGAAAACACACAAAATTTATTAAACAAATTAAAAGAAAATACAAGAAAACTTAAAGTAATACACAAGACAATTTCCTTTAGGTTTACAAGGAGAAATTCCTCCAAAGAAAGCATGAAAAATTTTCCAAGTTAAGCTTGGTATTTATAGGAAAATCTAAAGCCTTCCACCAATTTATCCACCAATTGCTCCAACAAACATGACATCAAGCATGGCACCAAACATGGCATCAAACATGGCACCAAACATGGCACCAAACATGGCACTAAACATGCAAGCATGTTTGGTGGAAGTTTGACAATTTTTACTTTTTATTTTTATTAATTTTATTTTATATTTTAAAAATGACTATAGTAATTACACAAAATATACTAGCTATTCATCAATTTCGGCCTTGCAAACTTCCGAATTCGAAAATACTTAAATCTTGTAAGTTGTAGATCTCTGTGTCTTCTTTAATCTGGCACTTGAAGCAGCTCAATCGGATATTGGATGAAAATGTTATGGCTAAAATACGAAACTTGCGCAAAATTGGAATTTCGGACTGCACTTCGTGACGCGTATAGTAAATTTCCGTTTTCACCTTTTTTTTGTTCCGAATTTCATCGTTTTAGCCCATAGTTGATTCCATTAAATCCCAATACTTTATTTATCTGTAAAACACATAAAACACATCAAAAGGTTCATTAAACTCGAGAAACTAAAAAAATATTAGGTAAAAGGGGCGGTAAATATTGATATATTTTCCGCTCATTAACGAGCTATGGTGTCACGTAAATAAAGAGAAAAATTAATGATGAATAGTGAAACTTATTCGCCAGTTTACCCTGATTCGAAATCTGTCAATTCCTACACGTTCATGGGAGTTTTGGGAGTCTGCTCGTACCCTCAGTGTAGGTATTGCATTTTTACAGCTCAAAGATGAGTCTCTTATAAGTACACACCTTAAGAATTTAGGGAAATGGTAAAGTTTAGTGCTAGAAAGGAAGAAATCTCAAAAAAAAAAAAAACCCAAAGTCATAGTTCTGCCGGATGTCACCTATATCTAGCCTGATATAAATATTCATGTTCGGCCGGACGTTGTTAAAGTTTGGCTAGATATCTATTGCGTTTCTAGTTTTACAGAAGGATTCAATTTTTATTTTAAAACATATTTCCATGAAAATATATTTTTTTTAATCAATTTCCACAATTATCTTTTTCTAAAATAGGAGTTTTCCTTGCTAAATGAGTCTTTCCCGGATAACCAAACTCTAAAATATTATAAAAAGAGCAAAATGTGTTTATAAAAAAAAGGATGAATTCCAGCCTTCAAAATGCTTCAATTAAGCAAAGTTAAAAAACACAAACATAATATCATTTTACTTTTAGTAAGAGACCAACGACTACTCTAACTCTCAACAGTATTCTTGGAGCAGAGTAATGCTTGAGGTATGACCCGAGGACTCCAAAAAATTAAATTCCATATCAAAAATTTCATGTTTAAGTGGTGCAACATAATCGATCGGATATTCTGCATAGTCAGTCGGACATGCATCAGTCATACAGATCTGGCCACATGATTGACTACAGTTGGCCTCGAATTTATGGTGGTATATAGGATGGAAACTTAATTGTAGCTTCCATAAACAAACCCAAATAGACGGTAGTATGGTTTGCACTCAGGATACAACTCCACGTACCACCAGGAAACTGATACATCTGGATTTATATTTTCACTTTTATTATATTTTATATATGATAACTATGTGATTGATAGTTAAAATTACTAATACCAGATTGTCTGCTTTGGTTTTTGCCTCACCATTCTGATGTTAAATTAGTAATTGTTCGCATGTATAAGTTTGCATTACGCAGTGAACTCTGGCCAAAATTCCTGCAAGTCCGGCTAGAGATGCCTTGAAATCTAGCCAGCCATGTTGCTAAATCTGGCCAAGACTCTACTAGTCTTGGCTAGTGAAACATGCATTTGAATCCATTTCATTTTTATCTTTTAGCTACTACAAGAATGTATTTCCTTTAATCATGATATTATTTATTGTTTATATGGTTTTATGTGATATAAACTATTCATGTGTGATTTATGCATTATCAGACTTGTTGATCCTCTTTTGAGTGTGGATATTATACTGGCATACGTAATGGGTCATTGCGAACCCAAAGGGTTTAAGGTCAAACCTTAAGAGGGTGTAGTGCCGCCTTAAATCATTCACAATATCTTATACTACATGGTGACTATTTTCTCCTATGATTAGTCCCTCATTGGCTAATCTGTACTCTCTATAAGCTGCGAACTCAATAGTGTTATGGTCGTCGACGTCATAGGCATGGCGGTAAATCCCGTTTTGCTCTTATAGATGGCAAATCCACTAGTGACAGAGAATCAACCCCGGAAAAATACATTGTAGTATCCATGACAAGACTAAGGTGAATCATGTCTTCATTATTTTTGCCTACCCTCCTAACCCGATGGCATTGCATTTCGTGAAATCTCTTTCACTCAAGGTGGTGGATTAGTATGTAATAATACCTATCACTCATTGGCATGTGCCCTCGAGTTATAAAAAATGGTAATTCCAACCCTTGGATGAACAGACCTTATTATGGACAACCTGTCGCTAATGAGAGCCTAACCCTAATCTTAATAAGCCCATATGTGAGCCAATAGTTTTTTCTCTAAGAATAAACCTCTATATTGCATGTGTTCGGACGATAACCATTTGAAATGGATTGCCCCTCTTACTTAGGGACGTAAACTTGTTGGGCCTTTGCAAATGGGACAAGTTTTCATTCCAAGATAGTTCGGCTAACTACTTCGAAATGTCTATGGGCCAACTTATGTGATAACCTTATTGGACAGGTAGTATCAAACATTCTGATCCTTTGGGTTGACATTAAACCCGTAATATAATTTAGCTCATACACCGATGGCTTGCCTAGGCCGGCCCGACTCCAAATCACATATAGCTCGACCAACACCCTCACCCAATCAAGTTTAGCTGGCAAGCGGCCAATCTCATGGTGGTTAGAATCTTCGCGAAGCATCCTTGGATGAAAACCTCACGCCTATGTTGAAGAATGCTACACAAACTACCACCAGATCATCCAATGGTTGGCTTGCATGGTCAAGTTCTTCGGGTAATTCCAAGTAGAAATCAACATGAATGTTGAATCTCATTCCCAGAAGGTTCAACTCGACCTTCATTATTGAATAATGTTTGTCCATATCAAGACCATAGAAGTCTAAAGGAGAGTATATTGGGACAGGTCGAGGTTGTCTTGAGATATATGAGGGGTTATCTTTATTCGATAGGGTTGAAGTAGTGTTAAGGTCAAGGTCATCAGGTCTAGGTGATCCTGGGTCCTCCAGGCTAGCCATATCAATTTGAGATGCTATCAACTCTTTAGGTTGGGGTGACAAAAGAAAGTGAAGACGAAGATATTGAGTCCGACATGTTCCTAAAAGGAACGACCTAAGAGGAAAGGTTAGTCACAAATAATTTATGCTTATTTTTTCCAGTGGGGCCTAAACTAAGTTACCTAGGCCTGATTTACTATATTCTTCAAAGTTACTAATCCTAAAAAAGATCTAAATGCGCTAGCAATGGTAAGAAAGTAACTTTTTGCATATGAACTTAAACATGACGCAAACTTAAATCCAGAAACATAACTTAGATACTATTCAAATCATGCCATAAACACCAGAAACACAACAATATGCCTTAATGTAAACAACCCAGGAAAAAAAAACCCAGAAAAACATATTCAAACTACAACAACCTGAAAACCCAGAAAACTATAAAATAAAAAGAAAAAAAACTCAGAAATAAAAAAAAAACCATAGATTTATTATACAATTGCATTTATCAATGGTATTGGATGCTTATCATGTGCTCGAGTAATCTTAGCCAACCAATTTTTAGACGGGTAAACCATGGATGAGTGACACTTGGCACGCAGATGGATTAGAAATTATTGTGATTTGATGGGCGCATTTAAGGAAAGGGATGGTCACTTTGCGTATTTCTATGGCCTTTTTAAAACCCTAGATGTCTTTTTTGGATAACGATGAGAGGAAACTAAATCCTCAAAAGAGCATTTTCGACAGTAAGCAAGTTGACCCACCCTGAGCTAGTGAAGCCCTGAAACACCTGATGTAGTGAGATAGAAGAGGACAGATGTGACCCAACCAATGTGTTCGAAAGAGGTTTCTTAGGAAAGGATGGCTACAATAGGACATTAAGTTGGCTTTATCCTCCTCACACTACCATCTTTTATAAAATCATTGCACCAGCTTACAGACTTCGTTGGTATTGAGAACTATGGGACATATGTTGATGGTGTTTTTTTAGCCTTTGTTGTACTACATGACCAAAATGGTTAGATATGCTCAAAAGCAATAGGAAGATTAGAAGAGGCACCGAACCATGGTGTGCAATGACATACTTTCTCGAGGAGAGTTTCAGAAGATGAAGTGATGGTGGTCCAGACCCGACTTTTTTTTAAGTTTGAATTGGGGTATTTCGTGTGTTTCGGTACCCCAACCCAATGAGATCTCCCTAAATAAAGAACTTGGCCCAATGAGTTCTGAAGAATATGGCCCGAGGAGCTCTAACGAAACTACACCCGACTAGGTTACAGTAACATAAAGTGTGCCATACTTGGAAATGAGCGCATCTAGAAGGCTAATAATGAAATAATAAAGCAACGATTCACGTGAAGTTATGAGTGCAATCAGCCGCCAGAGGTGGCCATAGGCCGGTGCAGTGGTAGAGCAGTTGGCTTGAGTGTTGTCAGAAGTGGCGGTGGATGTAGTGGATAAGGGGGTAATGATGACTAAGCGATGTAGTGTGACTACATGATCGGTTGTAAAGGGGATTAGAGAACCTATATAAAGGTGTTGAAGTCATTGTAGAGGGGGTTTTCTTTTAGTTAAAAACATTGAGAAATAGAAAATTATTATTTGAGAGCAAGAGTACTAGGAGAAGTCAGTGATATAGAGAAAATAAGTTGTGAACCCGACCACGTTGTGAAAAGTATACCGGGAAATCATTACTAGAGGAGTTATTTCTTTTGAAAATTTGACATTCCCCTATTATCAGCTCAGACAGATATTTACTCTGATACTAATAAAATCATTTCTTTTTCTCTTGTGGATTTAGATTGGAGTCACTCTCTGCCGAACCACGTTAAATCCTTGTCTCTATATGATTGTCAATCTTTTACAAGTTTGTGTGGTTCCAACAACCAAATAAATTAATAGTTGATGGAGGTTTATTCGAGGGGTAATTCCTATTTTTTCCATTAAAATAAAAAAAAAAAATTGTCAACTATATATTATATTTCTGTTATTTCCTTAAAAAAATTCAAATTTCAATAGCATTAATGTTGTCCTCAAATCCTGCAGAGAATGAAGAAATAGCACACAATTTAATTTAGGTAGTCTAATGCAGAGAATGAAGAAAAACCTTAGATAGTGATGATTAAACTTTACAATACTTTAAATAGAAGTGGAGAGTTATTTTGAAACGTCATCATTTAAAACCAATGAATAAAATTTCCCATTTATAATTCGAATTAAAAAAGTATTTTTTAAGAACAATGATACACACACACACATTTTTCCAAATTTTTTTTCAAACACTCACTGTAGCTACGGTGATCTACAGTAAATCATTATAGCTATAGTGTGAGAGTTTGTAAAAGTTTAGAGAAAAGTGTGTGTGAGTGTATCATTTTTATTTTTTATTTTTTCATAACTAAAAGACACTATTTAAATATGTGACTTATTACTTAAAATGTACTCTTTCACTTATGCAATTTTTAAATTCAAAATTGAATTATGGAAATCGCTTTTTCATTCGAACTTCAGACATGATGTTTCTCATTTGAATGGCCAAAAGACTCTTTCGAATCAAAATGTCTTTTGACGCATCGTTCAAATTTTATTCAAACGTACACCTATTTCTCGTTCGAATGCCGTTTTCATATTTAGAAAAATTTCAACAATTCCTCACTATCCAATAGTAATTGAAGCCCCCTTTCACTTTTGAATTTTTTTAAAAAAAATTATGGGTCATTTATTTATTATTTAGATTGTCCTAAAAAAATCCTTTTTGTGTTTTTGAAATTTAAAAATATCAAGTTGAAAATGTATTTTTTTTTTCCTTTTATCTTCTTTATTTTATTCTTTGATATATTTTTCTCTCAAAATTTTAAGTTTATCATTTACGCTAAATTAGTTCATCTTATCTATGTCATATTTGTTAATTCCTTTTCAAATTAAATAAAATGGCAACTTTTTTTCCCTACCAAGATTTTTATTTTTTATTTTTTTAAGAATGTCTAAGTTTTTTCCCTTATAAATTGTACCTGTAGACATTGTATTTTTTTTATGAATAGCTCGATGATGAGTCTCTTACGGGGACACCCTCTGAAAATCAGAGAATTATAAAGATGAATGCAGGCATGAAGGGAACTACAAGGAACACAACCAAAAGCCGGTTAAACATCACATATGTTCGGTCTACATTCTCTCCAAACCAAAATCCGGTCGGATATAACTTGACATCCCTACATCCGGCTGGACATAACACAACTGTCAGTGAACGAGTAAATTGTTAGTTACCGAAGTTAAGGAACCTGGTTACGGCCTGCCAGACATATAATTCAAATCTAATATCTAGCCGGGCATGTATCGAACTGACAATAATTATGCATATGTTCAGTTATTGGAATCACGGGCATGACTATGTCCGACCCGATGTATATCTTAAAATGTATATCCAACCGGATATGTATCGACTTGTAATTGTAGACAGAATGACAATCACCCGAGATAGATAGGTGAGAATGGAGGGATTCTGTTACCCTATTCCATTTTTAGACCCTTCCATTGTACTATAAGAGTTCATTTACCATTCACAAAAAACTAGTTGGAATTGACCTTCAAAAACCTTGAAAAATTTGAGAGAAAAGAAATAGAAGACAACACCAATATTTGCAGTCCTCTTTCCCCTTGTGCGAATCCGAAAACTATCCAATGATCAGATATGTCTTCTAAACCACATTATACGCATAAAGGTACGACCTGATGGCAATCTTCTGAACAGTTTTGCGTTTTGGAGTTTCTGTTATTAACACAGTATTTTCGACCGGACGTGCACCATGTCTGGTCGGACATGCACACACATCTAACTGATGATAGACTTATCAGGCCGCATATACTGCCTTGATCAATTTCAATGTTATTTCATGCATGTTTACTCTATTATTACTTTATTAATGACACACTTGTGCTGTTAATTTGCTGATATTTATGTATGCCTCCATTATTTTATGTTTTTATAATTATTTATCTATCGTTCTGTTACCACTAAGACTATGCATGATTATGTTCTTTTTAGTAATTTCTATTTAAGCATGTTATGATTTATCAATGCCATATCTATTATTTGCATGTTCCTGCGATTCTGATCCATGTAGTACCTTCGGCCGGACTTATATCAAGTCCGGCCGGATATTGATGAACATATCTTGACTTTAAACACCTTTAAAAAATTCTGAAGCCAGGCCGGAAATATATGTAACCTGATTCGTTTACTTATTGTTCATTAGATTTCATGATGTGCGTTTCTAGTATAGTTATCATTTAATATTTGAGGTCCTGTTTATCATATCGACCTATGATAAACTTCATTGTTCTCCGGTTAAATCCTCACGGGATTATCCGTAATCTCTTTGGACTGCGAGCCCAACAGTGTAGTGGTCACCCACGTCATAGGCATAACGGTAAATCCCTATGCCTACGACGTAAAATAATCAAGAACAAAGAACAAAATATTTCCCTTTCTTTATCTAAGTCGTGATAGGATTATCTTTATTTGTTTAAGTCATGTTAGGATATATTTCCATATTTGAGTTGTATTACGATTCACTTTCGTTGTTGAACTTCTTTAATCTTCAATGTATGTTGTTGATTTTATGTTTAATACTGGAAAAAGGGGTGAGCATTATCGGATTTAGATCGGATCAGACCGAATTCGAATTCGATCAGATCCGATTAGTATTAGTTTGTTTGATCAGATAAGGTTTGATAGCCTTATCAAACTCGATTCGATCCGATCTGATAACTATCGAATCAGATCGGATTTGCTTGATCCGATTCGAATACTTAACGAATCGGATAAAATCCGATTTGATAACGGATTCGAATCCGAAAGAGAATCCGATTTGATAATGAATCCGATAGTGGATTCGATTTGATAACGGATCCGATTTGATAAAATTTATTTAAATTTTAAGTTATCCGATCCGATTCGAAAAAATTGTTATGAATTTACAAATTTTCAGATAAATTTTTCGAATCGAATCCGTTATCAAATCGGATTTGTTATCTAACCGAATCTACTATCGGATTTATTATCAAATCGGATTCTCTATCGGATTTCGAATCCGTTATCAAATCGGATTCTTTATCGGATTCAGATTTGTTATCAAATCGGATAAAATCCGATTCGATCCGATAGTTATTAAATTTATCCGATCCGATCCGAAATTCGACAAATGAACCCAACATGATTCGATTGGGTTCGATAACCAAATCCGATCCGATTCAATTCGATATTATCGGATCCGACCCGATTAAATCCGACGCTCACCCCTAACTCTGGAAATTCCTTTTACTTTTCCTGAGGTAGTTAAGATATTGCTTATTTAATTGTTGGATCGGTTAGGTTGTGCTTCCTTCCAAAATAAGATATGGACTGTTTATTTTATCTGTCGAGTCGAACTTCAGATATTTTGATAGGCCTGACCTAATAATGGACATTAGTGGGTTTTTGGATTTGCCTTATAGAAATCATCACCAACAGTTCCGATTATATTTATACAATTTTTTTTTTTTTTTTTTTTTTAATATGTTGTTAAAACTCAACTATGACTATCTCTTGTATCGAACTCCTGAATCCTGATTGTGCCACAGTTATTAGTCTTTTGAATAATACCCAATTCTCCGGTGACTCAAATATTTAAGTTCTCTAAACTTGTTTATGAAATAAAATGATATTAAATAAAATAATAAAAATTAACAAATATTAAAAACAAAAATAATTGATCCCATAATACAGATCCGCTTGCCACCAACATTCACCACCGTTGCAAAACATTTCAAATAAAAATAATAGCTGCCACCACAATTCACGACTCTAAAATAAATAAGTGAAATTTAGTCTGAATAATGATTACAACAATATATATATATATATTTTCTTTTTCATTGTTATTTTTATTATTTAGTTATTTTTTGATTTTTTCTGGAAATGTTTATTTATAATAAATAGCTATTATTTTAAAGTTTTGATGTCAGAAACTAAGTAATATTAAAGAATACTATTAGATTACGTGGCATATAGTGACTTTAATAGGGGAAAGGGACATTGTCACACACACAAGGAGCTAGAGGCATTAGATGCAAAGCTATTTTTCTTTTAATCAAAAAAGTAGAATTCATCATTGTGGTTGTACAAAACAAATAAAGGGCTACTTCACAAGCCATTCATTGGCTTCTTATTTTTTTTTTATATGCAAAAAAATAGAGAGGGGGAATAAAGTAAGAAAATAATATCACGATATTTTTTTCTATATTGTGGCTAAAATCATAGATAATCTTTCTTTCTTTCGGTTTTCTTCTAAAGTATTCTCATTTTCCGGTGAATAATCATTCCACCTTATGGGGACCAACCATAGTAATATTCGGATACGTTAGAATAAGGGACCGAAATAGTTCGGTTCCGATTGAGATTTGTGAATTCTAAGTTCGTTCAAATTACGGACTTATGATTAAAAAAAAAAAAAAAAAAAATCTCATGAATTTTATATCAATTTTTAAATCATGACGAAAACTCATATCGAATTTCGAACTGAATAGTTTAAGATGTTAAATCATGATCGAAATTTGAGATTGTAAATGAAAAATCGAGATTTAGAATAATTTTTATTTAGATAAAAAATTAATTTTTATTCAAGATGAAGATTCAATATTCACTCTACCGAAACTTTTAATATGGATAAAAAAGAAATATTTCAAATCCTATTGAGATTAAGATTTTTTTGGGTCTCTCTCCCCTAGTTAGCGTTAGGGCTCCATTGAATGAATCCACGTGTCATCATAATTTTTTATTTATTTTTTTATTACAATACAAATCTACAGATAAATAATCTGAAATCTACTGTACATCCAGAATTCTACGTCTACTAGAGACGAAACAAACAACTCCCACTCAAATATGAGGAGAAATCTATCACTCTCAAATTGAGAAAAATAATTTTGACTCCCTGCCACGGCAGGGAGTTGAACTTGTGCCCTCCCATTGGGGAGAGCACAAGTCCACCACTGGGCCAAGAGCCCAGTGGCCACGGGTCATCATAATTGAACCACCATGAAACCACGTCGTTTTAAGTCACAAGGTGCGTGGCCCACTGCGGGCCGAAAGATATCAGGCTTCCTTTTTGAAAGAGCATTCATGCACTCTCTCCGCATGGCCACGAAATTATGCATTAAATTTCATTTACGTCTCTTCAAAGACCTAGAAATCATAGAAATTCTATAATAAGCTTTTCATACAAATATCAAATTGAAAAAACTAATGGGGATCCGTACCTCACTCAAATGAATGAAGTGAGAAATGAGTTGGCATCGAGATATAAATTTTAAAAACAAAAATTTTGATCATCAATGAAATTCTCCACTAAGTTGATTGGATTGACTTTCACTAGGCAAGTATATATCTTTTTGCCACCAAGATATCTTGCTGGTATCCACGACTTGAAAGCTTTAATAATATTACCGTGCGGCATATTTGCACAAAATCTCCTATTTATTTTACATTCTCCTGTTTTCACAATTACTTTTTAAGCATATAGCTTGTGTTTGGTTCAGAATTTTTCATAGAGAAAAATAACCATTTCTTTGTTTAGTTGGTGTTTTATAAATGTATATAGTCAACATTATTCTCTCCACATTTATCTATATTTTTCAAGAATCATGTCAACCCAATTTATCCTATACAAAAAATAAGAAAAATTTTAGAATAAGTGAATATGAATCATTAAATTAATCTTATAACTACACTTTTCACTATGCGATTGTTATAAATTTTTGCATATTTCATATTAACTCTCCAATATAAATTACTACCAAAACTAATTTTTTTTAATATATTTTAACAAGGATTCTTAATGGAATTCGGGAAAATGAGCATAACCCATCTGTTTTTTGACAAAACTAATTGAAATCCCCTGATGTTTAAAAACTAAACAAAATCCTATTCTTTCTAAAAAATACTTTCTCTTAGTAAAGTAATTAGGTAGGGTTTGCAGAAAATTTCGAATCCCGAATCCCGATCAGGATCCTGTCCAATATGATCTGAGATTTGTAATGATTTTTTATACTGCATGATAGTAATCGAGATCGGACAAGGTGATTTTTTCATCCTGAATAGTAACCGGGATGGGGCTTTCCGATTTATATCCCTACTATTAAGGATTTTGTTATAACAGTAGGTGGATTTTATTATAACACCCCGATTTTCATGATGTATCCATCGTGGTCATTCTTTTCATGCACCAAATGTTATTATTTATATAATTATGTATTAGTGATTTTGATGTCCTTATAACTCTTCCCGGAGAATACTCCTTTAATTAATAGTATCCACAGCCCTCAATGTTTTAGAAATATCTTGGGCTACATATATTATATTTTAGTAATTCAAGTGGCATTGGAAAGCTTATACATATGGCTATAATGTTCATGTTAAGAACTTTCCCTAAATCCATGTGTAACTAAGTCAAATTGGGGTCCAAAAAAATTAGGCTATTATGTTGTGAACTTGAGGACTTTACAGTTTTGTTTTGTTTTAATTATAAATATCCAACAATTTGTCTTGCGTTATTTTGTCTCTTCCCCCTCTTTTTCTTCACCACGACCTCGCGACCAGCAGCCCCCTATTTTTTTTTATTGCTCTCTCTCTCGGCAAGTGAAGGCAACCAAGCTATGATGTGTTTCTTTGCATTTTCAATTGCTAATTGAAGCAAATTAAGTTTCTCATCCTTTATCCTAGTGTTTGCCTTGCATTTTAGCATGATTTTTAAAGCCTAACATTTAACTCCTTGGAAAGAACCATGCATGATTCTAGGGGTGAGCAAAACCAGTTCCGGTTCCGCATGGAACCGGAACTTACCCGGAAAAAATCGGTTCCTAACTAAGTGGAACCGGAACCTACCCAATTAAATAGGGTACCATGTTATTCGGTTCCAATTAGGTTATGGTTCGATTCTGGTCCGGTTCCGAATTACACTATTTTTTTCCCTTCTCTGTTACTAACATAGATAAAGTGAAATGGAGCGTTTAAGTGCATATTTGCTCTGATCATTACTGACTTTGGGCGTGCTCTTGATAGTGTTTGTAGTTAGGCAATACAAAATATTGGACAGAAACAAGAAATTGGTTTATCATTCTGAACAAAAACAAAAATAAACAAAGCCGTCTAATACTGCAATCACTTTTACAGAATACAAATGATCTGAGTTTTTAATTCTTCTATGTTTTAGAAGTAGCACATTATTCCAAGGAGCATGCCCGAGGTGTTGAAAAAACTGATATCATCAGACATCAATAATAACTAACAAGCATTGCCAAAAGGTTAAACACCTTATGTGATGATGAATCGATGATCAGCATCCCCAATTTGTATAAAAAATTCATCCCATCATAGTCCATGCCAAATTCAAAAAACTGAAACAAGTCATACTTAACCAAGCTACAGAGATCAAGAACTTAACCAAAAGTCCAAAACAGGAGATAAAGGAAAAAAAACTAAAACAAGAAACATGTTCAAACGACAAATATGCATGCCTATATCTTCAATTAATGGAATAAAAAAAATATTATCGGCTCAAAAGAGAAGTGGTGAAACAACAAATTCAAAAATAAATTGAGAATATGGTAAATTTCATAAGGTTTAGCTACAATGCGGATATTCTAACGAATTTCAGAATTTCAAAGAGGGAATTTTACTCATCAAACCCATCCAAGTTCATATTTTTTCAAATAAATTACACTCGAAATACCAAAAAGTATACCTTAGTGTGGCCGCGAAGTAAGGATTGACAAGCATTATTGAGATTCAAATTCGAAGAAATGAGAACTAAGGACTGAGGATAAATTCAACCTAAGAAATGTGTGATGACCAGTGGCGGCGATGCAATTGCAAATGGGTCTTTTTAGCCTTTAGGGTTGCGGCTTCAATTCTTGAGTTAATTTATCCTGAAAAAAAAAAGATGTCGTTTTATATAATCAGGTAGCAAATTCAGGTCAATATTCACGTATCAATACGGGTATCGAATCCGATTATAAATTCGATTCCAGTTCTGGTTCTATGGTCATGGTCCGGTTCCGATTCCGGTTGTTCTTGAACCGAAACCAGACCGGTTACAACCGATTCCGGTTACAAAATCGGATTTTCGGTTTGGTACCAATCGGTTCCGGGTCTACCCGGAACCAGTGCTAACCCCTACATGATTCATGTCCATATTGTATGATAGTGTCAATATATGTGTTGATTATATTTAGATTGATGTGTATTGTCATAATTTGTGCATAGAATGATTTGAATAGGAAACCCTATGTATTAGCTTGTTGTTATCGTGAGCTTGAGAGCTTGAAGCACTACAAGAAAATACAGAATTAGCGAGGGAAATTAGTGATGAAAAATTATGTTTCAAGATTTCGAAACGGAATAGCGATGGAATTGAAATGGATTACAATATTAGCTACGGAATTTAGCGACAAGACAATATTCTGTAACTAAAAGTGGCGAGATTGAAATAGTGGGAAAAAAAACAACGGAATAGCGACGGATTTATGAATCCATCTCTATTTATTAAGACGAAATTAAAATTTCGTCTCTAAATAGCGATGAAATTCAAATTCTGTCGCTATTTCGCGATGGAATTTACGACGGAATGTAATTCCATCTCTAATTTTAGCGACAGAATCATAATTTCGTCTCTAAATAGCGACGATCCGTCTCTAATTCTACTTAAATAAATAAGATTTTCCTTTCTCTTTCATTCACCATTCACACCCAAATCCCTAAATCCCTCAAATTTCTTTGCCATACCCTCACTCTCGGTTCTTTACTTCCATTCTTCACTCTCGGTGCATATGGTTCTCACTATCTTAACCATTCATTCATTTTCAACGGCAAGCTCTTGTTCTTTACAAATTTGATTTGGTTAACAACGTCTAGGTAATTTATATTATCTTATTTATTTATTTATTTATTATGTATAGGTTTTTTCATCTTTTGATTTGGTTAACAGTCACAGTGTATGAATGTGGTAATGAAAATGAAGATGAACAGTACTACAGCTCGATGTCCATCTTCTTCATGTATATGTTTTTTTTCTCCATTTGATGCTTGAAATATCAAGTATACTGCTATCAAATTTATAGTTTATTGGTAAATGTTTCAAGTTTTAAGTTCAATAGCCCCATTTCAACTACAATTACATGTATATCAATTTCAAGTTTACTGCTATCAATTTTTTTTTTTCTACTTTCTATTTCTTTGCTAGTTTATGGAAATCTATGTTCAATGTCTGCAAGTTACTTTTGATTTTTTTTTTCCAATGGTACTGTTTCTATTAAGTTTTCTATGCTATGAAAAGTATTTATTGGGCTTTTCCACAGTAAAATTATTTGTCATTC
Organism: Zanthoxylum bungeanum; assembly: GCA_019454045.1. Taxonomy (NCBI): domain Eukaryota; kingdom Viridiplantae; phylum Streptophyta; class Magnoliopsida; order Sapindales; family Rutaceae; genus Zanthoxylum; species Zanthoxylum bungeanum. Next base: position 25,220 of record SKCR01037733.1, read on the forward strand.
ACTTCTGGGCACCTGAGTCAAGTAGTCTTGTGGATCACCTCTTCAGAACAATCTTATGGAATATTATTATGTATGTTTCCATGATCTTTGAGTTCTGGTAACAGTTATTTTCGAGTCTCTTTCATGATTTTCATTGGATTTGATGTGTAATAGTGGTTGATTTTGTACGGGAAGGTTTTCTTAGTAGCAGCCACGAGTTTATGAACCGACAAGTTTTATTAACTGACATTTTCTGATTGCTATTTCCTTTTTAGTTGTATCAATTTATTTTGATTATGCTTTTATGATGGCGGCTTCCAAAATCCTATTGAAAATGGTCAACATACTAATTCAACATTATTTTAGATGGGATTGTTACTGTGAGTCAGATTATAGCTACCATTGTTGTATTGGCGATTCCGTAACTGCCACCAGATTGTAGGAAACTTCAGTAGTTGGTATGTTTGATTATCCGCTCATCTAGTGTTCAATTTTCTGAGAATGCATCGACTTGAGTATATATATATTGGAATATTATTTTTCATTCTTTAGCATTTTCCAATCTACATAATGAAATTTCTTTTCTCATTGGTTTATTCTTAAGAACGAAGAAAATTATGCCTTTTGATTGAGTTGGGTTTATACTGTTAGTTTGAAATTTATAGCATTTTATCAAACGAGTAAAGCCAATACATTTGTAAATATGACAAGATTCTTTTATTGACATTTAAAATATCATCATTTTTTTATATTAACATTTGAAGTTTGAAAATTTTGTATGCTCACCAAGTACGTTGTAAATGGTTTCTCCGAGTTAAGATGCTTTGTGAATTGCAGACTGAATGGATTAGTGGACTATTTCAAGATAGCTTTAGACTGCTTCTTTGCAGTGTGGTTTGTTGTCGGCAATATTTGAATTTTCGGAGTCAATTCTAGTCCCTCTGATGCTCCCAAATTGTATAGGTACATATTTATTTATTATACTTCTTCTGGTAGTTCATTGCAGTTTATCATCTATAAACTGTTGCATGATGTATGTGTAGGTTATGTATAGTGTTCCTTACCTTTAGCTGTGTTGGATATGCCATGCCATTCATATTATGTGCAACAATATGTTGCTGATTGCCTTGTATAATTTCTGCCATTGGCATCCGGGAAGATTTTTCTCAAACTAGAGGAGCTACAACAGAGACCATTAATGCTCTGCCAACCTACAAGTTCAAGGCAAAGAAAAGTGTGAATGTCAATGACCAGGACATTCCTAGACCAACTGAAGGTGGCGTCCTGGCTGCAGGGACCGAGAAAGAGCGCATGATATCAGGAGAAGATGAAGTAAGTCTGATAGCAGATTCTATTGCTGTTGATGTATTGTCTTGTTGCTGTTAAGGAATCAGTTAAAATTTTGGAATTATGTTCTTTCACTGGTTTTGGGTTGTTCAGTTGGATCTATGACATGATACTGTTTTTTTCCCTTGCCCTGTTGATTCAGGTTTTTTGTATTTGCCTGACACAATATGTTGACAATGATGAGCTTAGGGAGTTGTCATGCTCCCATGTCTTCCACGTAGAGTGTGTAGATAAATGGTTAAAAATCAATACATCATGTCCACTCTGTAAAAGTGAGATCTGTGATAGCTCTCCTCCTTAGCTCGGGACTCAGCCCAACACGGAATGTAGAATGCATGAGGCCTAGAATTGAAGGCAGTATTCAAGGGGGCAGCCGAGCAGATACTAGTGTTTGCTGCTTGCAAACTTCACAAGCTGGCACTGATATCTAAAGATGATGTAGAATTTAAAATATTATATATTTTTTGTAATACTAGTGTACAAGAGAGTTCATTTATGTTACATTCTTGCTACCATTTTCCCCATTATCAAGAATTGTCATCAAGTAATCTTGCAAGAGTGTAAGGGCAAATATTTGCAGTCGCTTTATAATGCTGTAAATTTTTTAAATACATAATTATTAATTTTTTTTTATTCTCAATTATACAAAATATCAATTTTATCTTGAAATGGCAATAAATGTTCATTATTTTAGATGAAAAAACAATGAAAATGAATTAACTTATGCATACCATGCTAAATTTAAAAATAAAAATTTTATAAAAAAAATAAAAATCCGAAGAAATTAGAAATGGAACTTAGAGACTGAATTTTCATTTCTAAATAGAGATTAGAGATGGAATAGTGACAGAAATTTCCGTCGCTAATTAACGACGGAATAATCTCCGTCGCTAATTTTAGCAACGGATGATATAATTCCGTCGTTATTTATTTTCGACCATCAAAATAGAGACGAAATTTATCCGTCGCTAACTGCACAGTAATGACGGATTAGCAACGGATATTTCCGTCTCTATTTCATAGTTTTCTTGTAATGAAGTGATCCCTTTGAGGTGTTGGATGATGTTGGAGCATGTTGTATCTTATGCTGGTGGCAATGGTTTGACATTGATGATGTTTCCATGGAAAATGGAGAATGATCTTTTCCTTATTGTTATAGTGTGATGAATCTATGATCAAACTTGGCAATGACCTTACATCATGATGAACATAGACCTGCGTCACGACGTAATGTCAAACGTGACATTCTAACTCAAAATTTACCTTGAGCATGTCGCGATGCAAAATGGGTTCTGTCTTGATGCGAGCTGCTTCAGTTGGCATCATGATATGTATTACCTTACTTTGCGACACATTACTAATTTCAGGATCTGTCTCAACTTGCTCTAGGTCAAGCCTTATGATGTTAGATAACGTTTTAAGCTTCCTTGTCAGAATAGACATATGCATCATTCATCCATATGTTTAGGATCATAAATACTATGTGTAATATCCATAGCTTGATCATATGCTTTTAAGTTTCTTCGCAGGATATTCCATCCAGTTTTAGACAACCACATGAGTAGTAGGACTTGTCACTAACTTTGTGAGTGAATGTTATAGTTTCCATGTTTTCCAACCTTAAGTGTTTTACAAACTAAATTTAAGTTTATGTGAATATCGAATTTTGAACTTACACGAGCATATTTTTTGCTTTGCCATATTTTTCATGTTAAGCAACCTGCAACCTAAGTATATGTTATATCTCAAGAATCAAAGCAGATTATACATGTTTCCAAGCTATGCTTATATTTTTTTATATTACATGACTATGATTTATAAATTCGTGTTACATAATACATATTGATTTACCAGTTGATTTATACAAGCATTAATTTATTTTCAAACACTAATAGAGTGTTGTTCCATAATGTATAGCTAATCGAGTATGCTCACGATGCCTAATAGCTCTTGAACCTCTATCGAGCTTATTCATGTTCATGAATACGCTCCTCTGCTTATGCGATGCTAAGCTCATATTATATGGGTCTCACGCCCCCAGGTTACGATACTAATATCATTTTCATGAAAGTTACTTCAAGCACATGATATATGAACTTTCATGATTATGCTTTGTATTTAAACTTTATGATTAGATATACATATTTTTCAAGAATATGAGTTATTCAAGTATAACTAGTTTTACAAGTTATATCATTTTATGTTTTTACTTACAACATTCATTCACAAGGTTGTTCCTACAACTTACCCCCATCTCCCTAAAATATTCATTTTTTTGGTTGTAGGACTTGTTAATATACACTTTCAGTGAGGACATTTTTTTTTTAATCAAATTGGTTAGCTTGGAGAGGATGGTGTTGGGTTTCTAGATTTAGTCCCAAGATCAAATCAAGCATAAAATGTGAATGAATAATCAAAGAAGAGTGGCGGAAACACACTTAAATTGATCGGTTTTAGGATGTGATGATCAACAAAATTTTCTCTAAGAATTCTTTGTGAAATTCGGCCAATGGGTACCTCCAAGCTTTGTCTTGTGATTCCAAGCTCTCAAGTTGGTTACCCTAACACCTAGTATGATTACATTGATGAGTGCTAGCTCTTTAAAAAATTGTCATAATTTTTCACTTCTTTCATTTGTATTTTCGGCCAAAAGAAGAAAGAAAATGGAGAGTACAAACTTGCTTTTAGTTTCGGCCAAATGAGAAAGAGTGATAAGCTTGCTTTTTTTTTTTTTTTTTTAATTTCAAAAATCAAAGTCAATGATATACCAAAAGTGGATTTGGCAATAGTCATTCAAAGCTTTCAAATGGAGTGTAAAGGAAGCTTCCACCAACTCTACCTAAACACATCAACCAAAAGCAACTTAAGGTGACATGTGATGTGATATGTGGGCCCCACTCGATTCAAAATGCGAGTGGGCCCACAAACACTCCCGGGCTCGGGTTCGCTAATTTCGAATTAACGAACTTCCGTCGCGATGTAATTAAATCGAATTTAATTAAATAATTATGCCTAGCAAAATTACTATTCACATCGCTAACGAATTAATTCTAAATTAACTCGTTTGCATGAATTAAAATCCAATTTTAATTCCGCGATGAAATCTAACTTCGTTTAATATATCGAATATATTATTTTATCGATTAATTCCAATTTAATCTTTCTCTCTCTTTAAATAGTACTTTATCCAAGATAAAGTCTCTCTGTAATTAATCCCAGATTAATTATGCTCGAATCATACGTCGTCTGTGAATCTTTGGGAAGCGACCCAAGAGATCCCTGGATATGTTGGTAGTAAATCCGATCGTCGGACTATCCGAACACGTACGTACCTCGTACTACGTTTTTACCGATTTACGAGATAAGGTTGGCTTCTAGCAAAGCGCCATGCCAACCCAATTCTCCAGAAATATTCTTAATGGAATATACGATCTATATCTGGCGTAGTATACCGTAGTATTGTGTATTGTGATCCAATATCGAATGTTCACGTGCAAGGCCTGAGGCTGGAATAGTGTCTGCCCCGTACGAAGCACATATCGGATATCAAGCAACTAGTCTCTTTGAATCAGATAATCCTGACCTTGTCATATTATCCCGATGGTTGCAACTGTTGGGGTTGGTGCTCAGAGCGCCAATCCGCACCGTATTTATGTCTGATTCATGAATACGAACATCCCCTTATTCCATAAGATTACTAATTACTGGTTGCACCTCTTGTTCTTATATACGTATTCGATCTAATTACTATTAGATTGAAACTAAATGTGCTTTAGTGATATGTGTATATTAGACAAAGGCCCGATAATATATAATGCAGTACACAGTTACAAAGTTAGTTTGTAATTGACATTGGGAAGTGTCACTGCTAAATGTATATTATCAAATAAAGTTCCTGGTCAAGATTCACTAACACGGGTCGGTTAGTCAAATCCGTTAAGACCAGTACATGTCGTATATCGAGACTTGGTCCGATGGTTTACCCCAATGAACTATGAGTCTAGAGAGACTCGTATAGACATGTAGGTGTTTATAATAGATAAACACTGAACGGCTCACCGAAGATTCTTAATGGATGGTACACCAACGTCAATAAGAATCTTCTCTGGTTGAGTAGCATAGTGGTCCTTCGACTTGAGACACCACTGTGGATGTATGAGATATCCTCCACACTTAGATGGCAGTCACGTCACCGATCTATTTAGATCAGACCTCCGCCTGTTCGTTGGGTGTGGACTGATCCTCAGGATATCCTGTGTGTGTCAAGATAGGATCCGTCAGTTCTGTGTACAGAGCATAGGTAGTCCATATATAATTAGTAGTCTGTTAAATCTGTGGCCACAGTAAACTTCGGAAGTAAGTTCCGAATGTTATTTAGAGATTGCTAATGAATACGTCGATGGGATAATACCTATAGAGATTTGACGTTTACATCTATATCTCTGGGATTATCTGGATACCTGTGACGGAGAGATTATACGTATGCAATGACCTCGACCTGTATGATTCAGCCAGATTATCCGTGATCGTCATAATTTACGGGTGGATAAATTATGGACATGAAATTGGATTTCGTGACGGATATGCCTGAATCTAGAGAGTCTCAATAATGAAATAAACTCGTAGAGCACTAGAGCAACATTAATAAACAATATTGATTGTTTATAAAGTCGTTTAAATGTAAAACGCAAAATACATGTGTAGGGACCCGATAGTCATTTACTAGATTATTGTGTATTTACATTTAATACTTGATTATTTTAAATACACATTAATTAAATGTCAAATTGAGATATTTGATTAATATCCTAAATAAAAATATATTCTTAATATTTAATGTAAATATTATACATATATTTAATATATTTGTATTTGATTAATTAATTAATTTTTTAATTGTTAAATGATTAAATTAATTAAAATATAAATATCTTACATTAGGATATTTGTTGTAAATGATATTAGTTGCCTTTGTTGACTTTAATAAAATATCTAATAAAGTTGTTTTTAGATATTTATGCAAGTTGATTTAATGATAATTGAAATGAAATTGAAATTACAATTTCTTGTATTTGGCTTAATGAATTTCGGCCAAGGCTTGTCTTGCACAAGTATAAATTGTTTTTTATTTCATTTCATCAATAACCTAATACACTTTAAAGAAAAACTCCATTAATGGAAACAAAGGAAGCTTGTGAGAAAGAAAGAAGAAATCAAAGAAAGCTTGGATTTTAGTAAGTTTTTCCAACTTACTATTAGAAAGGAAATTGTTCCTTAGGATCTAGGCTTTAACATATGATGTTCTTAGGTTATTTCTTTCTTTATTCTTTGTGTTTTTGATGATGGAAGTTTTGGAGAAAGTGTAGAGCATGTGTGATGAAGGAAGCTTATGGCTATTGTAGTAATAAGTGTTCTTTTGTGGTTTTGGAAACCTTGTTGCTAATCTAGAGTTGTTGACCCACTCTTAAATGACCTAGATTTGATCTTGAGTTATTTCATTGTGTTGAGACTTTAATTGGATGGAAGAAACATGATTGAAGTATTGGATTTAACCAATTTGGTCTAATTTGTCCAATTTGATGAAATTGAAAAATTAGGGTTCATGACCAATTCCAAATTTGGGGCTTTTCATTTATGTTGTGCATTTGGATGTGTATATGATGCATATAAAGTTTCATGTTCATTGGATTACATCTTGATGTGTTTTGATGCATGAAATGACAAAGTGCACAATTTGCCCACTAAAGGGAGCATTCGGCCAAGGGTCTAAAAAATGGGATTTTGTGTTGCCTTGGTGTTTTGATATTTTGAACATGCTAAGTTCATCTTAGAAATGAATTAGAATCATTCAAAATTGATTAGATCAATTTCGGACTAAAATGGACAAAATACCAAGTGTAAGGGCAATTCGGTAAATTCACTTAAATATGATTTATTGAATTTTATTTCATGATTTGATTATTGGATAACTAAATAAATATGTTTATTTAATTAATCCGAGAAAAAGTTTTGAAATCGGAAAATTTGATTTTCCACCGCTTCCGCTGCATTGCCGATATTCCCCTAAAAACCCCTACAGCAACACAATAGAGAACCAGTTCTGAATCCCTGCGTGATCATCATCTCCATATGTCTGAAGTGATACTTCCGTCTTGACATCACACCCAATACACTACGATTCTCAATAAACCCAGAAGAGGCGTACACAGAACCTGTTAAAGTCTTGGACGACCAAAACCAAAGCGTATCGATTGTCGCAAGTACTAGCGATGCAAGTCTCAGGTTAAGAACAAATACACCTACCCTGATGCGGACTCCCATAGACACATATATATACTACCAATGGGATTCCGCGGGGTCTATCCAGAGCGAAGCTGTTTTTCGTACCATCGGTAAAACACGACCTCCTATCACACATGCATAAGTATCCAATACTTAAATATATGAGAACTATGTCGTTATGCCCTCAAAACACGCATAAGTGCAATACTAGTCTATTCCGCATTATCGATGTCCAGTCTCGATAATACTACGACTAGAGATGTTTAATGATTAAACCTTTATGGATTGATACTGTCTTATATCATCTCAATCCGGAACTAATCCTAAGGATTTCTACCATTTATATATCAAAGTAAATAAATATAAAACGGTAAAAGGTAATTTCATTACTACATAGTTAATTTTGTACAAAAAAAACACAATATCTTTTACAAACAGTGACGCTACGGGTCATAATTGTCCAACAATCTCCCACTTGGCCTATAGCCAGTCACTCAAGCATATAATACCTAAACTATGTACATGTTGCTCAAACTTCTGCTGAGGAATAGCTTTCGTCAGCGGATCTACAATGTTGTCATCTGATGCGACCTTCTCGACCTTCACATCGCCACGATGTATGATCTCACATATCAGATAGAAACGTCGAAGAACATGCTTGGATCGTTGATGAGACCGCGGTTCCTTAGCCTGTGCTATAGCCATGTTATTTTCAGAATACAATGGAACGGGCTCAGCTGCTAACGGAACTACTCCTAATCCAAATAGGAATTTTTGGATCCAAACTGCCTCTTTTGCTGCTTCAGCTGCAGCAATATACTCAACTTCTGTTGTTGAATCGGCAACAGTCTCTTGCTTGGAAGATTTCCAGCTTACTACTCTGTTATTCAAACAAAATATGTACCCGGATTACGACTTGCAGTCATTTTTGTCGGTTTGGAAACTTACATCAGTATACCCAGTTACCTCATGTTCTCAATCTCCATAGATTAAGAAAGCATCCTTAGTTCGTCTAAGATACTTAAGGATATTCTTAACCGCCATCCAGTGACCTTCACCTAGATCGACCTGATAACGACTACACATGCTCAAAGCATAGGAGACATCAGGTCACCTACATATCATGGCATACATGATCGATCCGACTGTCGAGGTGAACGGTATCCCACTCATGTTTTCTCTCTCATCTTGAGTTTTAGGACACATGTCATTAGATAGATAGACGCCATGTGACATTGATAACAGTCCCCTCTTGGACTAATTCATGTTGAATCTTTTCAACACTTTATCAATGTATGTACTCTGGGAGAGTCCAAGCAGCTTTCTAGATCTATCTCTATAGATCTTTATTCCTAGAATAAAGGCTGATTCTCCCAGATCTTTCATGGAGAATTTCAATGAAAGCCAAGCTTTCACCGACGTTAACATTGGAATGTCATTGCCAATAAGAAATACATCGTCAACATAAAGGACAATGAATGCCAGTGCTCTCCCACTAACCTTCTTATATACACAAGGATCATCTTCGTTTTGAATGAAATCATATTCTTTTATGATATTATCAAAACACTGGTTCCAAGACCGCGACACTTACTTCAGTCCATAAATGGACCGATTTAACTTACAAACCTTGTTTGCAAGTCTAGGCACGATGTAAACATCCTTCAAAAGGTTTCCATTAGGGAAAGTGGTTTTAACGTCCATTTGCCATATCTCGTAATCAAAATATGCAGCAATAGCAAGCATTATCCGAATGGATTTAAACATGGCAACATGTGAGAAAGTTTCGTCGTAATCGACACCATGTCGTTGACGTTACCCCTTCGCTACAAGCCTAGCTTTGTACGTTTGTACGTTGCCATCCATGTCGGTCTTCTTCTTGAAGACCCATTTGCAACCAATAGGCTTTATGCCTTCTGGTGCATCAACCAATGTCCAAACTTGGTTGGTGTACATGGAATCCATTTCGGACTTTATGGCTTCTTGCCATAAAGTGGAATCGATATCTTGTATCGCTTCCTCATATGTAGCCGGTTCGTTATCCTCAATAAGATTAATATCTACATGAGGTGAGATCAGAAACCCATACCTCTCAGGTTGTTTCCTGACTCTCTCCGACCTACGCGGTACTTGTGTAATAGAAGATTGTGGTACAGTCTCATCCAGGATGGACTGTTCTTGTTCCGTTGAGGATTCTATGCCAAGAATAGTATCACTTCGACTTTCATCGAGTTCTACTTTCCCATCATTAACCATTACATTTAGGAATTCATTCTCAAGGAAAAACGCATATAGAGCAACAAATACTTTGTTCTCTCGTGGGTGATAGAAGTAATATCCTTTGGTTTCCCTATGATATCCTACGAATAGGCATTTATCCGATTTGGGCTCAAGTTTGGTACCTTCCAAACGTTTGACGTATGCCCAACATCCCTAAATATTTAGGAATGAGAAACCCAATTTCTTTCTTGTCCATATCTCATACGGAGTCTGTTGAACAGACTTTGACAGAACCTTATTCAAAATAAGAATTGCACTATTTAATGCATAAACCCAGAAGGAAATATGTAGCTTTGTGCGACTCATCATAGACCTTACCATGTCCAACAAAGTTTGGTTTCTCCGTTCGGACACACCGTTTAATTGCGGTGTTTCAGGAGGAGTCCACTATGAAAGAATACCACATTCTTTCAAGTAATCTAGAAACTCATTACTTAAGTATTCTCCACCATGGTCCGACCGTAATATCTTTATACTCTTGCCGGTCTGTTTTTCTACTTCGTGTCAAAACTCTTTGAATTTATCAAAGGTTTCCGACTTGTGTCTCATAAGATACACATAACCATAATGCGATGCATCATCCGTAAAGGTTACGAAGTATTCATATCCACCCACATACGTCACTATGAACGAGGGCTAACAGTTTGGTGGCGCGTTCACCTTTACCGCTAAAAGGTGATTTAGCCATTTTGCCTAATAAGCAAGATTCGCAGACGTCATATGAATTTGGATCAAATCCATCCAAGTACCCACTCTTCAAAAATGTGGATAAGCGAGTCTTGTTAATGTGTCCCAGACGATAATGCCACATATAAGTTTCATCTTTGTTACTCATTTTAAGCCGTTTGTTTTTTATATTATATGTTTGAGATTGATTTATATTCAAAATATAAAGACCATTATTTACAACGATAGTGCAAATTTATACATCATTTTTATATATAAAACACCCGGTGTTTCTAAATACAAAAGTATACCCACATTGGGTTAACATAGATACAGAAATAATATTCCTAGTCAAACTAGGTACATAATAACAGTTTGTTAGTTCAAGTACATGCCCCGAGGGCAGTTCTAAAACAAAAATACCAACGGCCAAAACAACGACCGGTCTCCTTCTAATCCGCAGATCCTGCATATCAGTACATATATGAGTACTACAACCAGAATCAAAAATCCAATTTTTAAAACTAGAAGTAGTCATGTTTATTTCAATAACAAACATACCTGAAGCCGGTGCCTTGCCCGTTTTAATCTCCTTCTGGAGCGCCTTGTACTCACGGCAGTCACACTTATAGTGACCCCGCTTGCCGCACTGGAGGCATACATCTTGAGATTTGTCCTTAGGCTTCCCAGAAGCCTTTGACGATTTGGCCTTTCCTTTTCTCTTATGCTTCTTCTTCACACCTCCAGTCGCCTTGGGCCCAGCCCTCGGTGTCTGAGATGTCGAAGCAAAGTGCGCCTCGCACTTATTGCCCTTGAAAAGCTCATTCTCAGCTTCCTTCAGAATAGACATAAACTCTCCAAGAGTATCATCTTGGTTCATCAGATTATAGTTTATGATGAACCCTCTCCAAGTTTCGGGGAGAGACTGCAAGATCAAATCTATGGAAGTCTCAGCCTCAAGGACTATCCCCATCTGAGCGAGCTCATCTATGTCAGCAATCATCTGTGCCATATGGGACTCAACAGACATGTCTTCTGACATACGTGAACGGAAGAGCTTCTTTTGTAACTCATATCTCTGCGATCTTCGGTTAGATCGGTGAAGATTGTACAACCTCGCCAAAAAGTTATAGGGATCCAAGTCCCTATTCTGTCGACGGAAATACTGAGTCATAGGAGCAAGCATAATAGACTGAGCAGTAGAGTTGTCATCGCTGTGAGTCTTCCAAAGCTCCAGCTCAAGTAACTGATCAGGTCTTTGCTTAGGCCCAAGAGGTGTCTCTATAGTATATAGCAGCCTCTCGGATCCAAGGACTATCCTCAGATTCATTTCCCAATCGGCAAAGTTTGTGCCTTTAAAGATATTTTCGCCCATGATAATATCTCGGACACTGCCCTTTTCCCGTCATCTTGATTACGATAGTCCAATTATCTAATCAATGATATATGGGTACAGCTAACTGGTACAAGAAAAATAACAATGTATTAGTCCAACTAATAAAATAATTTTGACGAAATAATTTGAAAGCGCATAAAGCTAAGTATCTGAACGAAATTGCAAATTCAATACTAGCCTCCCACTATTTTTCGGCGAGCCTATAATCCTCTGTCGAGTACTCGGGAAACCCATTTTCCTAGTGGGCTAGGATCCCGTTAAATAACACACAACCTTGACTTTGGCCAACAAGCTGTATGATATTTAACTAGGTAGATCTCGAAGATCAATTGGGTCTTATCCAATTCCTAGATCCGGTAGGTGGATATCCAAGTCCGAAATATATATACAATATATATACCAATATATCCAACATATTTGCCTAACCTTTTTCCTCTGAATCAACTAAGCCTTGGCTTTGGCACAACAAGATTAATGATTCCAGTTAAGCGGGACCCATTGACATGGAAAGTTTCGTAATCAATGTCGATGGACAAGAAGTGATCTTGACTTTGGCCAACAAATCACAACTTGGACAAGACACCGATGTGGAACAAAGCCTTCATGATTCAAACACATCCGTAATTGACAAAGGTCTTGACTTTGGCCAATAAACCAATGCCAACTTTGGATCTTGAGTAAGAATCACTCAATGGAAGGGAAAACGCTTAATATATTTTGAGGGTTTTTCGCGTAATTGGCAACCAATTAATTATCTTTGTTAAGGTCTCATCATACACCTTTAAGCATGCATTCTAAAAGCATAATAAGGCACGAAAAGTAAATTAATAACGATATGCGGATGGATATTTAACATATTCTTCCTAGAATAAATCACTCACTTTCCTCTCCCCGGCTAGCACTATTCTACTTCTACCCAATTACATAATACAATAATAGAAACCTCATTACATTGAGGGGAATTAGGTGAGAAGAGAATACAAAAAAAATAATGAGAGATAAAGCTGGACATGCAGGTCCAATTTAATAAATTCTAAATTTACAACAATTTCCAAAATTTTCATTTCCCTCTAATATCCATCCAATATACGCTATTCATTCAATACATCCATGTATTCATTCATAGCATGTAATTCAATCAATCTAATCCAATTAACTAATCTTTGAATTATGTGATCATCCAATATTCAAACAACGATTTGATTTTGCGCGAGTCCAACTCGTTTGAGAATAAGTACTCAAAGTACGAATTCTTGAATTATATCGAACTACTTGTTAAATCTAATTTAATTTGTATTCAATACTATTTCATATATTTAATTCTAAATTAAATAACTATATTTTTTAATGTGCTTTAACGACTTAGATTCCAAATCTAATCTTATCGGGGTCTCAAAGCCCAACTAACATCCAATGTTCGTTTAATTAAAGTCCGATGGGATTTCAATTGATTTCATGCGGCATGGGCTTTGGTCAATATTGGTCAAACCCAATTACCAAGCCCAATTAATCAAACTTTAAAATTCCAAATTTTAAAATTCAATTAATTAAAGTGTAATACATCAATTAATTATCTAAATTAATATTTCCAAAATATAATTTAATCAATTAATTATGTATCCATTTGTTCAACTTATGTCCAACATTTTTGAATCAAAAAATCAAGTAATTATATGCTAGTAAGGTAACGGTAATGTAGGGTAATTTTATCTGATTTCGTTTTTCAATCCGATTGAATTTTAAATCAACATTCCCAATCGTTTCAAGTCATCCAATGATCTAAGAAATAAAAAATACCATGACCCTAGAGTAAAGTCACCATTCGGCCAAGCCAATGTGTGGGCTAAAATTTGATCCAATCAACATTTCATGAAATTGACCATATACAACTTCAATACATCATCATTCAAGCATACTCAATCAATCAATTTTATCAAATCATGCTCAAATTGATTTTACCCAAATTTTATCCTAATTCATTTCATGCTCAAATTGGCTCATAGATACCATTGTTGGGTTTCTAGATTTAGTCCCAAGATCAAATCAAGCATAAAATGTGAATGAATAATCAAAGAAGAGTGGCAGAAACACACTTACATTTATCTGTTTTAGGATGTGATGATCAAAAAAAATTTCTCCAAGAACTCTTTGTGAAATTCGGCCAATGGGTACCTCCAAGCTCCAAGCTTTGTCTTGTGATTCCAAGCTCTCAAGTTGGTTTCCCTAACACCTAGTATGATTCCTTTGATGAGTGTTAGCCCTTTGAAAAATTGCCATAATTTTTCACTTCCTTCCTTTGTATTTTCGGCCAATAGAATAAAGAAAATGGAGAGTGCAAACTTGCTTTTAGTTTCGGCCAAATGAGAGAGAGTGATAAGCTTGCTTTTTTTTTTTTTGATTTCAAAAATCAAAGTCAATGATATACCAAAAGTGGATTTGGTAATAGTCATTCAAAGCTTTCAAATGGAGTGTAAAGGAAGCTTCCACCCACTCCACCTAAACACATCAACCAAAAGCAACTTAAGGGGACATGTGATGTGACATATGGGCACCACTCGATTCAAAATGTGAGTGGGCCCGCAAACACTCCCGAGCTCAGGTTCGCTAATTCTGAATTAACGAACTTTCGTTGCGATGTAATTAAATCGAATTTAATTAAATAATTATGCCTAGCAAAATTACTATTCACGTCGCTAACGAATTAATTCTAAATGAACTCGTTTGCCCGAATTAAAATCCAATTTTAATTCAGTGATGAAATCTAATTTCGTTTAATATATCGTATATATTATTTTATCAATTAATTCCAAATTAATCTTTCTTTCTCTTTAAATAGTACTTTATCCAAGATAAAGACTCTCCGTAATTAATCCCAGATTAATTATGCTCAAATCATTTGTCATCGGTGAATCTTCGGGGAGCGACCTAAGAAATTCCTGGATATGTTGGCAGTAAATACGATCATCGGACTATCCAAACACGTACGTACCTCGTACTACGTTTTTATTGATTTACGAGACAAGGTTGGCTTCTAGCAAAGCGTCATGCCTACCCAATTCTCCAGAAATATTCTTAATGGAATATATGATCTATATCAGGCATAGTATACCGTAGTATTGTGTATTGAGATCCATATCAGATGTTCACGTGCAAGGCCTGAGGCTTGAATAATGTCTGCCCCGTACGAAGCACATATCAGATATCAAACAACTAGTCTCTTTGAATCAGATAATTCTGACATTGTCATATTTTCCCGATGGTTGCAACACAATAGAGAACTAGTTCTGAATCCCTACGTGATCATCATCTCCATATGTCTGAAGTGATACTTCCGTCTTGACATCACACCCAATACACTACGATTCTCAATAAACCCAGAAGAGGCGTACACAGAACCTGTTAAAGTCTTGGACGACCAAAACCAAAGCGTATCGATTGTCGCAAGTACTAGCGATGCAAGTCTCAGGTTAAGACCAAATACACCTACCCTGATGCGGACTCCCAAAGACACATATACATACTACCAAAGGGATTCCGCGGGGTCTATCTAGAGCAAAGCTGTTTACCGTACCATCGGTAAAACACGACCTCCTATCGCACTTGCATAAGTATCAAATACTTAAATATATGAGAACTATGTCGTTATGCCCTCACAACGCGCACAAGTGCAATACTAGTCTATTCCGCATTATCGATGTCCAGTCTCGATAATACTACGATTAGGAATGTTTAATGATTAAACCTTTATGGATTGATACTGTCTCATATCATCTCAATCCGGAACTAATCATAAGGACTTCTACCATTTATATATCAAGTAAATAAATATAAAATGGTAAAAGCTAATTTCATTACTACATAGTTAATTTTATACAAAAAAAACACAATGTCTTTTACAAACAGTGACTCTATGGGTCATAACTGTCCAACAGATGGACACCAACTACAGTATTAAGGATACATGTCCTGGCTCCACTTATGTATATTTTGTCGTAGTAGGTCATGAGGTCGAATGGTATATTTATATATAGATCATGATATATACAATCATTTTTAACTCATGTGTATTATATAGTAGTTATGCATATTATCAAGAATCACTATGTTGGATAGATTACGAGTAACATCTTATTAAGAATCGCTATGTTGGATAGATTACGAGATGCATGTGACCGGAGTGATCACACTCGTTACGCAAGCGCACATATCATTCAAGTAGTATAAAAATATCAATCCCACGAGAACTTAATTCCTAATGTTATTTCTAATTATTGAATCTATTTATTTACAAGTATCTAATTAAAGTAGAAGAGAATGATTGTTTGATTGGCTGGTTGAATGTGGATTTACTAAATAAATAAAATAAATAAATACACAAAAAATACTAAGGAAAATAAACAAAATACACAAACATATAGGATTGTGATTCCACACAATATTAATCTAATGATGAATTGATTCTCTTATATATGTGTAGTAAATTAGTTTGCTAACCTAGAATACGAAGATATGTAAAAGCCTCTTCCGATGGTCAGATGCAAACCCCCAAAATAAACTAATTAATCATATTCCTATATTAACCAAGTTACCTAAATTCATTAAGTTCAAGTTCTAATTATGGCTACCCCCGCCCGACAGGTTTATTCCTATCCTGTAAGGAAATCTACCTATAGATCACCATACCCTAAGGTAAGATCGTGAGCTATTCAATCTAAAGCTGAAACCTAAAATCTATTTTCCAAGTTCATTTTAAGTTTACCCCATCAATCTTATTGGTGATCAGGGAACAAGAAGCATGAAGCTTAAGATTCAATAAACAAGCCTAAAGTATTACCCAATATATAAAGAAAATTCAATTATTAAACTCCTTAATATTGTGCTTCATTGCTTTCCTAGAATAAAAATAAAATGCTGGATTTAGGGGATCCATCTTTACTATTTCTAATTTAGAAATCTCCCTCATTATAATATAGAAATTATCAGTGATATTACCAACCGACCTTATAGGCGGTATTCTGATTAAGTTAGATTTTCAATTAGTCCAACTGATCATAAAGACGGTGTTATCATTTATCCATAAATCAGTCATATAAGCAGTAATCATCTGTCACATAAAGACCGACCATGTAGGCGGTGTCACATTATGTCAAATAAATAAAATCAGCCATTAAGGCGGTATCAACTTCAATCCATATTATTAAATTATAATTTCTATATTATAATTAAGGGAGATTAATCTAAACTATAATAATAAAAACTTCACCCTTCCCTCAGCGGAAATTTAACTACTAAATATAAAAGAAAAATAAAGAAAATAAACTACTACTATTACTGAAAATAAAAATACATAATTTAAATTACAAAAATTAAACATATAAGATACAATTCTTAGATCCTTATTAGAACCTCAAGGAAGTATGAGAATTATAAATGAAATGACTTGGTATTTATAGGCAAAGAAAAGGCTTCCAATAATTTCTCCACCAATTTCTCCACCAAACACTCCACAAAACACTCCACAAAATCCTCCATCAAATACTCCATCAAACATGACACAAAACATGATACCAACACTCCACAAAACATGCAAGTATGTTTGGTTGAAGTTTGACAATTTTTATTTTTGATAATGACTTTACTAATTAAACATAACATAATTTCAGATTGTTCATCAATTTCGGTCATGAAAACATCGGAATTTGAAAATCTTATAAGCTTCAAAGTTGTACATCTTTGAGTCTTCTTTAATCTGGTACTTGAATAACCTCAATCTGACATTGGAGTAAGAAATTATGGTAAAATTACGAAATTTATGCAAAGTTGAAATTTCCAAAATTATACTTCGTTAGAACGCCATTTCAAGTTTCTAACCTTCAAAATCCAAATTTCAAGTCCAGTTTTTACCCTTATTTATTCCATATTTTGTCTTGAATGATTCCATTGACTCCCAATTTAATTTTATATGTAAAATAAATAAAACACATCAAAACGTTCATATAACCCGAGAAATCATACAAAATATTAGGTCAAAAGGGCGGTAAAGAATGATATATTTTCCGCTCATCACACCCCCAAGCCTAATATTTTGCTAGTCCTCAAGCAAAACAAAAAAATAAAATAAAATAAACAACTTTAAAAATAAAATTAAACTAAGCCACTTTCGTAGGAATCACGGTTGCATTTATCGTATGCAACAAGCCTTTAAACTCCTAGGTGTCCCTAGTGGACGAGTTGTAGTCTCGTGAGGGCTTACAGTGACGATACCTACAAATGTCAATGAAATTCACACAAAATAAAAAAGACAAAAGGAAAGAAATTAAAAAAAATAGTTATATATACAATGTCCTAAGAGAATGTCTAGCAACAAAGTTAAAGGAACCTTCAAAATGCAAACTACAACTAAAATCCATTCCTTTGAACAAAGTATCTGAATCAGACTCTGAGTGTGTGTGTGAATATTTCTGCAAACAGCTTTGATTCTAAGTTATTAACTAGGTGAGTTTGTCGCAATTCTCAATAGTTAATGGGTCAAATCAACCTGTCTATCTAAAATTATTCTATCTGCTACAAAATACGCAAAGTGAGGTATGTGATTTTTTTTGTAACATCTTTAATCCATGTAGCGAGCTTTAGGCCAGTGACTCCTAAACTAGTTGTCTTTAAGGCACTAGGTGTTAAGACATCTCTATAGACTGAATTACTCGGATCTCGGATCTCTCTCTCTCTCTCTCTTATATATAACATCTTTAATCCATGTAGTGAGCTTTAGGCCAGTGACTCCCAAACCAGTTGGATTTAGGGCACTAGTTGTTAAAACACCCATATGGACTTAATTATTCAGATCTCAGATGTTATTTATTAATATACACAAATTATTTTTTTTTATCATCATTCCTCACATCAAAAATAGTTGCAGATAGAAATAGATATTCAGGCAAACAGTCATTTATTAACCACCAATTATTTCAATCAGTCACTTTGTCAATTCCTTATTATCTAACTGCTACAGAACTATTTTTTTAGTGCATATGAGTCTGACCTAGATATTAGGTTTAAAATATAGGATAAAAGTGATATTATCATTTATCGTTTCCTAGAACTTTTTAATAAGACAAACAATCTCATCATTAGACTCTTTATATAAATATATTTTTTTTATGAAAAAATTAAAACACGCAAAACATGCAAAACACATGACATGCTGGGGGAAAAAATGCAGAAATGAAAAAAATAAACATAAAAAACCTCACCCGCAAACCTAAACCTAGCATTGTCCCCAATGCGTTACAAAACAAAAGAAGGGTAAAGGAAAAATATGTTACCATGATTTCTTTTAGGGGCCATTTAACTTCTTTTTTTTATTATTATTTTTCTTACAAAATCGAGTCATTTGACAAATATATCCACTAGGACGCGTATCAAGAGTTGACTCATTACTCTGCCATCTCGACTGAATTGAGATTTTAACTTCACGATTTTGTCAAATTTTATTCCATGATAACCTCATTTTTACTGGTTTGCTTTGCTTTAAGTGCTCCGTCTATATTTTCCCTGTAAAACTAACACATAAAATTAAAAACTCTACAACATGTATGCACAAAATATAAAATTTAAAATTTAAATAAAATTTTTACATGGGTTGCCTCCCTGATAGCGTTAATTTATCTTCTTCAGCCAGACGTGACTGAAGTCCATCCATCAAGGAGGTTTCAGCGTAGTTTTAGACATCCGATTAAAGAAAATCCTATGAATGTTGGTTTTGAAAGGTCTCCTCTAATGGTAAAGTGGCAAAAAGAATTTTATCTCATTCAGTGCTTGTACCACCTTTTTAAATTTTATCGCTCCAGTGGTTCCTGTAAAGAAAGAAAAAAATCAGGAGGTCTTGTATGATGCTTGACTTGGAATGGGAGTGCCATTCTGTCAAGCTTTTCGATGGGTGCTCTCTGATTCGTACTCCCCAAAACAGTGATGTTTCTCTCGAATTCACTGGATCTTCAACATAGTCAGGGATTTGCTCATCCATTTGTTCTGCTTCTTTCTCCACTTTATTTTCACACATTTATTTTAGGATTTCCGCATTCATCTCTTCATTTGTCATCTGTGAATAGATGTTCCACAAGTTTCCACTTGAGGACGGAAAGATGTATATGCTTTTAGGTCTTCATCCTCTGTTGTTGATATGACTTGTGTAGGCATTGTATTTTTGCATATCAGCCCGATGATAAGTCTCGTATGGAGACAACTACCTCTTTAGACATGAAAGTCGCGGGAAACGGACGTTGGAAGGG
This sequence comes from Zanthoxylum bungeanum, assembly GCA_019454045.1. NCBI lineage: Eukaryota > Viridiplantae > Streptophyta > Magnoliopsida > Sapindales > Rutaceae > Zanthoxylum > Zanthoxylum bungeanum. The sequence continues at coordinate 45,458 of SKCR01037733.1, forward strand.
TAAAGTTGGAAAACAGAATTTTGGTGGATTTATCCAAGTTGTTTAGCTTCGGTTGCTTGTTGAACTTCCGTTTCAAAGCTTATCTTAGGCCCAAAACCCCCATAGACCACTTACCAAACCCAAACAAAACCCAAAAAAACCCAAGCCCACCAAGTCAAGCCAAGTCCATGCCCAAAGGAGAGTGATTCACGCCCATATCCTCCCTAAATAGGTAAATGCACATTTATCACATGTTTAAATAAAATAAAATCCATTCCTAAATCAAATCAAAGCCCTACCAAATCAAATCCAATCATAATCTTAAATTAGGAGAGCTTTTCCTTATTAAGGAGATGTCACCATCAATAGAAATCCTACTCCTAGTCGGATTAGGAAAATCTTCTCTCATTTGCCTATAAAAAGAGACCTTCACCCCCATTCACAACCCTAGCACATACACCTCTCTTGCACGCCTAAGACAAGTCTAAGTCTTCCTTTGCACGCCCAAGCACCTCCTCCAAGCCTCATTGCTGTGAGCCCTAAATCCCCTCCTTCACCATCTCTCTTCATTCACGCCTAAGCCCCAAACACAGCCCCTCTTTGCCGCATCTTTAACCCCTTTTCACAGCCCCTAAATCACGCCCAAACCAACCTTAAAACAGTCCCAAACACTGCCCCAAAGTCGCACAAACAGCCCCCACACACTGCCCTTCAATTCACGCCTAAACAGTCCAGAAAACTCTCACTGCACTGCATTTTTACTGCCACAAATCAGCCCACTGACCTGATCATTTTTGCAGTGATTTTAGCCCTTAAAACAGTCCCTGAAACACCTAAAAAATGCACTAAAAAACTGCACAAGACCCCCCTAAAAAATCACCAAAAACCGCACCTTTTTGGCCTCCCAAATCACCCAAAACAGTCCACTAATCGACCAAAACAGTGACCTGAAACGCAGCAGCAAAACAGCAGCGAAACGGACTTAAAACAGCAGCCCAAGCATCAAAACAGTGAGGAAAAACATTGAGTAAACAAATCGGAAAAGTATCGGATCATTCGCCCTTCCAACGGACGTGTAACGCCCTTTCTTGAGACGACAAAAGAGGATAGACCTGAGGGCACCTTTTTACTTATCTTCCGTCGTTTTATTTTATTTATTTTAAACTATTATTGCATGAGAGTCGTTTGAGGCATGATGTGATTGTGGGATGAGCGGGATATGTGTTCCCTTTTGTGGTATATCGGATGGAAACCTGGAGGTAAATTCCATAGCCGATTCCGAATGGACGGTAGTATGGTCTGCACTCGGGATACAATGCCATGTACCACTTAAGATACACGTATCTCGTCTCATCCAAATTTGTATTTGAGCATGTCATAGTTCTAGGTTGTTTATTTATTATTTTAAGCATGATTTAATTTAGTTTTGTTATTTAATTTTAAAGCATGATTATGTTATTTAGGCATGCCGTTTCTTTACTCGTTATGCATGATGTTTAGTTTAGTTTATATTCATGTTTAAATAATTATTTGTTTATGTTGGTTTGATGGCTCAATATGTTCGAAGTGTGATATTGCGTGTTTGTTGTTTAAAGACTTACTTTCAAGCATGCAAACTTAGATTAGGATTTATTTAGCGGAAGCATGTTAGATCTAAGTGACCTTTGAACATGATTATTGAGTAGATGCTGTTGATTTATTGCACAAATTATATCACCATAATGACATAAGTAAGGGACCATTCTGAACCCAACTGTTTGAGGTCTTCCCTTGCGAGTGGTGAATGCGGCCTTAAATCTTTGTCCCGGTTCACACCGGGTGGCTACTCCATTATTTTCCGGTTTAGTTCCCCGTGGACTATTCCGTACTCTCAACTAGGCCCCGAGCCTAGAACAGCATGCGTCGCCCAAGTTCTGTGTCCTACAGTCTGGCGACTCCATTGGGGATAGAGAATGGGCCTCGAAATCATATCTTGTGTTGTGTATAATTTGTGTATTAGTTGACCGTGTCTGTAGTGGGTTGAGGGGGTTAATCAAAGTCTTAGTTGAAGCTATGTGATGGTTGGGTGTCTTCCTTCATTCACTACCTTTCGAGGAAAAGCTGTGAAGGCACCTAGATGATCATTACCTGTAGCTTGTTGTGATAGACTAGTTTGGAGGACCCGTTGTTTATTCCTGTCAGCAAGCGATACGAGCCTAAGAGGCTTGGGTACTTAAGAGAGCCTCTCTCCACCATCCCTCTGGGGAATCTACAACGGGAAATCCATTCGACAGTTAGTCACACACCGTAACTCGTTGGCACGTACCGTAAGGTATAAAAAAGGTGTGCTCACTTGGTCGTTTGAACTCTTGAGTGGGGAGTCCTAGTTGTGGGCAAATCTTTGTCAGCGAGAGCCTTTGTCCGCGCCCCGTGAACCCACTTATGAGACTTAGCCATAAAGAACATGTAGTTAGTCATCTTATAATTATGTGTTTGTTGGACCGCCGTCATTTGGAGCCAGTTGGACCTTTTGTCAAAAGATGAGAACTTATTGGGCCGTTTAAACTGGGACGAGTTCATGTCCTTTGATAGTTGGGCCAAAAGCTTCTAAAATACCGGTGGGCCATTTTGTGAATGGGCCTCTTATCATTTGAAGTCATTTAGCCATATCACCGCAAAGTGTAAACTTGTTGGGCCTTTTCAACTGGGACAAGTTTACACCGTGCGATGGTGTGATTGAATACTTGAAAATGACAATGGGCCAAGTAGTTTAAAGTTTCTTTCTTTTATAAGCATATATTACATGCATCGCACACATATGCACTGACATGTGGCCTTAAAAGAGGCAACATAGATTCCCGTTGGGTTAGAGAAGAGGGGAGATTAGTCAAAAGACTTTCAGCGAACATGAGTGAATCCGTCAACGAGGGGTCTAGAATGGACTAGATGGAGCTAACTTCGCCAAGATGACTGAACAACTGCAAGCTTTGACTGCTGCCATGTCTAATATGGTTGTGCCCCACGCTGCAGGTGGATCTGAGAATGAGAGGCGGGAGAGCCCTCCTAATGGATTGAATGATGATGTTTCGGTATTTGATTATGATCTGACCGAGTATGCTGCTGGGAGAATAGCCGGAACTCAGGCTGAAATGTAGAAGCTTCAGGACCAAGTAGAAATGGTTACTCGAAAGTTAAAGGGAAAGAACGAGGACCTGTTGGATTATGATACAATGACTTTTGAGGAGCAGTTGCCAGCCCATTTTAAGATGCCAGACATTGCTAAGTTTAACGGGAATGGAGACCCGATGGTCCATTTACGGCAGTATGTTTCAGTGATGAGTTCGGTGGGCCTATCACAGCGCCAGGTCCAAAAGATGTTTGGAATGTCGCTCGAGGGAGCTCATGTGGTATGGTACCACAGTCTTGAGAAGAAAGTAAAGGAGGATTGGAGGGAGTTGGCTGATGCCTTCTTGAAGCAGTATGTCACTGACTTAGAGATCGACTTGTCGCTCCACGACTTGGAGAATACTAAGCAAAAGCCTGAAGAGAGCTTTAAGGAGTACGTTGACCGCTGGAGAAGCCAACTTTTAAAGATGCAGACCAGGCCTTCGGAGAAGGATCAGATTAAGATGATCATCAAGGGGACCAAGCCCTCAATCTATGGTAAACTGAGGAGAATGACTTCGATGATTGTAGATTTCCGACAGCTGAGGGAAACTGTAATGGATATTGAGGAGGAGGAAGCCGAGAACAAAAGTTTTATGGCCAGAATAGAAGAAATTTTGGGGGACATCCTGAAACCAAGCCCATTACGGTCGAGGTCGCTACCATCAAAAATAGGTGATTCTCCAACCTCGGTAGACCTATGTCAAAAGTACTTGAGAAGCTGAAAGAACAAGGACTCCTAAAGCCTTTATAACCTAGGACGATCCCAAACCCTGTGCCACACTACTTTGACCTAAACCAATATTGCCACTTCCATTAGTAAAAAGGCCACGACACTAACAACTGCACCCACATCCGACACGAAATCCAAAACCTCATCGATGCTCACAAAATACCCAACCCAGAGAAAGAACAGCCAAACACATACCATAACCCTTTGCCTGACTACCACTCCGTCCTGCCACCCACCTATATGATTAACTCCGGCCTACCTGAAAGCTTCATCATTCAAGCTCTCAACCACCCAGCTTCTTTCACGGGAATAAGGATAAAGAACCATAAGTCGAGGAAGAAGGCGATGCTGCGAATAATGAAGTCGCTTCTCCTAGTTTATTTGATCCTGCATTTTTAATAAAGACATTGATTCTGTCTATTTGTTCGAACCTTTTAATGATAATAAAAGACATTCATTTCGCTGAATCCCTCCTACAACATGAGCATATTTGACAAAGGCATCCAACCTTGGTACTGTGATACTTAGCGATGTTTAGAACACGAGGAATCCTCAAAAGAAGCAAGCAGAAAAGATAAGATAGTCATGTAGAAAATGGGAAACGGATCAGTGAGACTGTCAGACTTGGAAGGGAATGAGTTCACCGAGCCCATCAATGTTGACAGATTGAAGCTGTATTTTGCCTGAGGGACAGAAGACTGGATAGTCGCCAGCAGAAGACCTAACCCAACGGGATGAAGAAAACTCATGCATGCATACATATAACCCATTATTGTGTTCTCTTTTGTGTCTTGTGTTTTGTGTTTTGTATTCACAGGTTTCGAAGATAGAAAAGTGAAAACGGCAGAGATAAGCCAATCAGAGACAGCAAAAGCACTGTATTAAATTTGGGTTGAAATCCTGGGGCTGAGGTCCACATCGGTGATAAGATTTAGATGGTGATTTGAGGGTTGAGGCCCACTTTGAGTTCGAGTTCTGGGTATGGATCCCGGGGGCGAAGCCCACATTGTCAGCAGCAGAAAGGAAGAATTCCTTTGAGTGAATGCAAAAAAGAAAAGAAAAAAAAAGAAAAAGAAGTCTTTGGTAATTCGATATATGTCCGGTGATGACGTTGTGTGCTATAGAGAGAAGCCTTAGAAACGATGAGTGTTGGAAGTGTTCTTCACTGGTATGCTGAATAGATTGATCTCGATTAGACTCACAAAGCACTTGAATACGGGATTCCAACAGTGGAGGCCTGAGTGGTTGATGAGATGACTTGTTAAAGAGATGATAGATCGGTGAATGACCGTTTTCCTGAATGTCCACCCTGGATTACGAACACTACGATATATGATATGGTCAGAAATAAGAGAAATATCTCTGTAATGAAAAGAAAAGAAAAGAAAAAGACCACCTATAACCGATAAGCGTGAAGCTACCCATGGGCGAGTATTAGGACCACCATGAGGAGAAATGCTACCTTAAAGGGTAGGTGTGTGAGGAAAAAAAAGAAGAAAAAGAAGAAAGAAAAAAAAAGAGAAAAAGAGAAAAGCAAAGAAAAGAAGAGAAAAAAAGTTCCAAATGAGAAGAAAGAGGCAAGAGTGAAATGCAAGAGACCATATCATGTTGAGTGTGCTGAAGTAATCACAGAATGTGATTAAGACATTCACGTTGGTTAGACCCACTGGTTCGATTCTCCGAACTGAAATCATCAAATTGGCTTGCTTGAGGAATAAGTTGTGAAAGGTCATTGGCACACACACACTAGGAGTCTAGTTCGGATCACCTATTCAGACGATCGGAGTTGAGCATATCGAGTACTTTGAAGATTCTCTGTCTTTAACACCAAGCATCCGTTGAGGACAAAAATATATATAGTTATCAAGGATTATCTTTTGAGAGTAATTGTAAAAGCTAAGAGGAATCATCAGCATCAGTATCAGCTTCTACCGAGTATGGCATTCTGGGGGCGAGGCCCATATTACATCAGTATCAATTTTTGCTGGGTATGGCATTCTGGGGACGAGGCCCATATTACATCAGGTCAGTTTCTGCCGGGAATGGCAATTTGGGGGCGAGGCCCATATTGCATCAGTATCAGTTTCTGGGGAATGACATTCTGGGGGCGAGGCCCATATTACTTCAGATCAGTTTCTGCCGAGAATGGCACTCCGAGAATGGAGATTTAGTCCGGGAATGGACAGCTCGGGAATGAGCACACCGAGAATGGCATGCCGGGAATGGCACTCCGAGAATGGAGATTTAGTCCGGGAATGGACAGCTCGGGAATGAGCACGCCGAGAATGGCACGCCGGGAATGGCACTCCGAGAATGGAGATACGGTTCGGGAATGGACCACATCACATCAACGATTCGGGAAAAAGACCCACAACTCAGGGAATAAAACCCTCAACTCCAATCGGGAACAAGACCAATGGGAACAAGACCCGCAATGTAGGGAACAAGACCCTCAACTTAATTTAGGGAAGAAGACCCTTATCTCAACTCAATTCAGGGAAGAAGACCCTTATCTCAACTCAAATCGGGAACAAGACCCACAGTTCAGGGAAGAATACCCTTATCTCAACTCAAATCGGGAACAAGACCCACAGTTCAGGGAAGAAGACCCTTATCTTAACTCAAATCGGGAACAAGACCCGCAAGTCAAGGAATAAGACCCTCAACTCAACTCAGATCGGGAACAAGACCCATGGGAACAAGGCCCACAATTCAGGGAACAAGACCCTCATATCTACTCAATTCAGGGAACAAGACCGTCAACTCAACTCAACTTTGATTGGGAACAAGACCCACAGCACAACTTAACACAGATTGGGAACAAGACCCACAACACAACTTAACTCAGATCAGACTATGTGGACTACCGCGACACCCTAGGTACGGGGTTTAGCACGCCAGGAATGGCACCTCAACATCACATCAACTCAACACAGCATGGCAAGTCAAGTGGCAGCTGGCGAGCCAGGTAAGTAAAAATGCATTGCACGTACTTTGATAGGATTATCATTGTCACATACTGCACAAGTCCCATCAAAGTGGGGGCGACTGTAGGCATTGCATTTTTGCATATCAGCCCCGATGATGAGTCTCGTATGGAGACAACTACCTCTTTAGTCATGAAAGTCATGGGAAACGGACGTTGGAAGGGTAAAGTTGGAAAACAAAATTTTGGTGGATTTATCCAAGTTGTTTAGCTTCGGTTGCTTGTTGAACTTCCGTTTCAAACCTTATCTTAGGCCCAAAACCCCCATAGACCACTTACCAAAGCCAAACAAAACCCAAAAAAACTCAAGCCCACCAAGTCCACGCCCAAATGAGAGTGATTCACGCCCATATCCTCCCTAAATAGGTAAATGCACATTTATCACATGTTTAAATCAAATAAAATCCATTCCTAATTAGGAGAAATCAAATCAAATCCCTACCAAATCAAATCCAATCATAATCTTAAATTAGGAGATCTATTCCTTATTAAGGAGATGTCACCATCAATTGAAATCCTACTCCTAGTCGGATTAGGAAATTCTTCTTTCCTTTGCCTATAAAAAGAGACATTCACCCCCATTCACAACCCTAGCACATACACCTCTCTTGCACGCCTAAGACAAGTCTAAGCCTTCCTTTGCACGCCCAAGCACCTCCTCCAAGCCTCATTGTCGTGAGCCCTAAATCCCCTCATTCACCATCTCTCTTCATTCACGCCTAAGCCCCAAACACAGCCCCTCTTTGCCGCATCTTTAACCCTTTTTCACAGCCCCTAAATCACGCCCAAACCAACCTTAAAACAGCCCCAAACACTGCCCCAAAGTCGCACAAACAGCCCCCACACACTGCCCTTCAATTCACGCCTAAATAGTCCAGAAAACACTCACTGCACTACACTTTTACTGCCACAAATCAGCCCACTGACCTGATCAGTTTTACAGTGATTTTAGCCCTTAAAACAGTCCCCGAAACACCTAAAAACTGCACTAAAAAACTGCACAAGACCCCCCTAAAAAATCACCAAAAACCGCACCCTTTTGGCCTCCCAAATCACCCAAAACAGTCCACTAATCGACCAAAATAGTGACCTAAAATGCAGCAGCAAAACAGCAGCGAAATGGACTTAAAACAGCAGCCCAAGCATCAAAACAGTGAGGAAAAACATTGAGTTAACAAATCGGAAAAGTATCGGATCATTCGCCCTTCCAACGGACGTGTAACGCCCTTTCTTGAGACGACAAAAGAGGTTAGACCTGAGGACACCTTTTTACTTATCTTCCTTCATTTTATTTTATTTATTTTAAAATATTATTGCATGAGAGTCGTTTGAGGCATGATGTGATTGTGGGATGAGTGGGATATGTGTTCCCTTTTGTGGTATATCGGATGGAAACCTGGACGTAAATTCCATAGCCGATTCCGAATGGACGGTAGTATGGTCTGCACTTGGGATACAATGCCACGTACCACTTAAGATGCACGTATCTCGTCTCATCCAAATTTGTATTTGAGCATGTCATAGTTCTAGGTTGTTTATTTATTATTTTAAGCATGATTTAATTTAGTTTTGTTATTTAATTTTAAAGCATGATTATGTTATTTAGGCATGTCGTTTCTTTACTCGTTATGCATGATGTTTAGTTTAGTTTATATTCATGTTTAAATAATTATTTGTTTATGTTGGTTTGATGGCTCAATATGTTCGAAGTGTGATATTGCGTGTTTGTTGTTTAAAGACTTACTTTCAAGTATGCAAACTTAGATTAGGATTTATTTAGCGGAAGCATGTTAGATCTAAGTGACCTTTGAACATGTTTATTGAGTAGATGCGGTTGATTTATTGCATAAATTATGTCATCACAATGACATAAGTAAGGGACCATTCCGAACCCAACGGTTTGAGGTCTTCCCTTGCGAGGGGTGAGTGCGGCCTTAAATCTTTGTCCCGGTTCACACCGGGTGGCGACTCCATTATTCTCCGGTTTAGTTCCCCGCAGACTATTCCATACTCTCAACTAGGCCCCGAGCCTAGAACAGTATGCGTCGCCCAAGTTCTGTGTCCTACAACTTGCTCATGTAGCTATTCTTTAAACATCAGTACAATACATGCTCCAAGATCTTCGTTTTGAGGATACAGAGTTTCATCCTCAATTTTTATTGGTACAAATAGCTCTGATTCTTGTTCCTCATCACATTCCGATGAATAATAAAAATCAAATTGAGACTTTTCTAGTTCGAGCTCCTGAAAAGTTACATCTAGCACTTGATATTGTTCAGCCTTCTCCTTTGTTAAGGTGTAATCATGAAACTCTGGGTACTCAAAGGCTTCATCAGTGTCATTTGCTCCATGAGATATGTAATTCAAGGTGTCTGTTAATTGTCTAATTTGATCTGTCATCCTCTATATGGATATTGCTAGACTCTGAAATTGTGCATCAAATTGAGCTTTATGTTCCTCGAGCCAATCCTTGAATGATTCTGATAATTCTGCCACCCTGAAAGGTATATGCATTGATCGCTTAGGTGGTTACCATCGCATATTACACATCTCCCTATTGCATTCTATTAAGCAACTGTAGTATTGATTGGTTCTGATATCCAGTGACAATTGGGCTGGACAGCAGGCCTTAGAAAATCGGACTGTTTCTCCTTGAATTAGGGCGTATCATTTCTTTATAAAGCTCGTAATTCTTCCATCGCGTAATAAAGATCCATTTTTGACCACCTGAAAATTAAGAAAGAAATAAAAATTACAGATAATAATAAAGAAAATTATATACAAGTAAATTAGATAGCTTCAAAATTAATAACTCAAGAAAAATAAGTCCCCGACAATGGTGGTAAAAACTTTACTAGTGTGATCACACTCGTTACGCAAGCGCACGTATCATTCAAGTAGTATAAAAATATCACTCCCACGAGGACTTATTTCCTAATGTTGTTACTAATTATTGAATTTATTTATTTACAAGTTTCTAATTAAAGAAGGAGAAGAGAATGATTGCTTGATTGGTTGTGTTGAATATGGATTTGCTAAATAAACAAAATAAATAAATACACAAAAGAAAATACTAAGGGAAAAAAAAATACACAAACATCTAGGGTTGTAATTCCACACAATATTAATCTAATGATGAATTGATTCTCTTATATATGTGTAATAAATCAGTTTGCTAACCTGGAACACGAAGATATGAAAAAACCTCTTCTAATGGTCAGATGAAAACACCCAAAATAACCCAATTAATCATATTCTTATATTAACCAAGATACCTAAATTCATTAAGTTCAAGTTACAATTGTGGCTACCCCCGTCCGACATGTATATTCCTATCCTGTAAGGAAATATACCTAAGGATCACCATGCCCTAAGGTGAGATCGTGAGCTATTGAGTCTAAGGCTGAAACCTAAAATACATTTTCCCAGTTCATTTTAAGTTTACCCCATCAATCTTATTGATGATCAGGCAACAAGAAGCATTAAGCTTAAGTTTCAATAAACAAGCCTAAAGTATTACCCCATATATAAAGAAAATAAATTATTAAACTCCTGAATATTATGCTTCATCAATTTCCTATAATAAAAATAAAATGCTGGGGTTAGGGGATCCGCCTTTACTATTTCTAATTTAGAAATCTCCCTTATTATAATATAGAAATTATCAATGATATTTTCAACTGACCATATAGGCGGTATCCTGATTAAGTCAGGTTTTCAATTAAGTCCAACCGACCATAAAGGTAGTGTAATTATCTGTCACATAAAGACCAGCCATAAAGGCGGTAATCATCTGCCACATAAAGATCGGCCATATAGGCAGTGTCACATTATGTCAAATAAATAAAATCAGCCATTAAGGTGGTATCAACTTCAATCCATATTATTAAATTATAATTTCTATATTATAATGAAGGGAGATTAATCTAAACTATAATAATAAAAGCTTCACCCTTCCCTCAACGGAAATTTAACTACTAAACATAAAAGAAAGATAAAGAAAGTAAACTACTACTATTACTGAAAATAAAAATACATAATTTAAATTACAAAAATTAAACATACAAGATACAATCCGTAGATCCTTATTAGAACCTCAAGGAAAGTATGAGAATTACAAATGAAATGGCTTGATATTTATAGGCAAAGAAAAGGCTTCCAACAATTTCTCCACCAATTTCTCCACCAAACACTCCACAAAATCCTCCATCAAACAGTCCACCAAGCATGGCCCTAAACATGGCACCAAACACTCCACCAAACATGTGTAATAACCATAGCTTGATCATATGCTTTTAAGATTCTACGTAAGATATTCCATCCAGTTCCAGACAACCACATGAGCAGTAGGACTTGTCACTAACTTTGTGAGTGAATGTTATAGTTTACATGTTGTCCAACTTTAAGTGTTTTACAAACTAAATTTAAGTTTATGTGAATATCGAATTTTGAATTTACACGAGCATTTTTTTTGCTTTGCTATATTTTCATGTTAAGCAACGGCAACCTAAGTATATGTTATATCTCAAGAATCAAGGCAATTTATATATGTTTCCAAGCTATGCTTATATTTTGTTATGTTACATGACTATGATTTATAAATTTATGTTACATAATACATATTGATTTACCAGTTCATTTATACAAGCATTAATTTATTTTCAAACACTAGTAGAGTGTTGTTCTCTAATGTATAACTAATCGAGTATGCTCACGATGCCAAATAGTTCTTGAAACCCTCTCAGGCTTATTCATATTAATGAACACGCTCCTCTATTTATGCGATGCTAAGCTCATATTATATGGGTCTCTCGCCCCCAGATTATGATACTGATGTCATTTTCATGAAAGTTAATTCAAGCACATGATATATGATCTTTCATGATTATGCTTTGTATTTAAACTTTGTTATTATATATGCATGTTTTTCAAGAATATGAGTTATTTAAGTATAACTAGTTTTACAAGTTATATCATTTTATGTTTTTACTTACAACATTCATTCACAAGGTTGTTCCCACAACTTACCCCCATCCCCCTAAAACATTCATTTTTTTGGTTGTAGGACTTGTTAATAGACACTTTTGGTGAGTACACATTTTTTTTTTATCAAACTGGTTAGCTTGGAGAGGATGGACACTAACTACAGTCTTAAGGATACATGTCTTAGCTCCATTTATGTATGTTTTGTCGTAGCAGGCCATGAGGTCGAATGGTATATATTTATATGGATCATGATCTATACAATCATTTTTTTTAACTCATGAGTATTATATAGTAGTTATGCATCTTATCAAGAATCATTATGTTGGATAAATTACGAGTACTAGATAAAAAAGTTCATTTAGGTTAGATAAGTTATTTAATAGGTTATGATATGTCATACATGTTCCTATCAGTGGCTTATAGAGATTGTAATATTATCTCATGCTGGTCATGTCTTGGATATACTAGGATAAAACAAAGTTAGTGTCAGAGCATTTTTTTAGAGGTCTATGATTACAGTGATATGGTTATGATGTATTGCATAAGAAGTATGTTCGAGATACTCGTATGTAAGGCATCACCATTTTCAATTAAATATCATTAACATTTCATATATATATATATATATTTTAAGATGTTTATCATTTTTTCTTGTATTCGAAACATAAGTTTACGGCTCCCAAAAGATGCATGTGACCGCGTGATCACACTCGTTACGTAGGCGCACATATCATTCAAGTAGTATAAAAATATCGATCCCACGAGGACTTAATTCCTAATATTGTTTCTAATTATTAAATCTATTTATTTACAAGTATCTAATTAAGGGAGAAGAGAATGATTACTTGATTGGTTGGTTGAATGTGGATTTGCTAAATAAATAAAATAAATAAATACACAAAAGAAAATACTAAGGAAAATACAAAAAATACACAATCATCTAGGGTTGTGATTCCACATAATATTAATCTAATGATGAATTGATTCTCTTATATATGTGTAATAAATCAGTTTGCTAACCTGGAACACGAAGATATGTAAAAACCTCTTCCGATGGTCATATGTAAACAACCAAAATAAACCAATTAATCATATTCATATGTTAACCAAGTTACATAAATTCATTAAGTTCAAGTTCCAATTGTGGCTACCCCCGCCTGACAGGTATATTCCTATCCTGTAAGGAAATCTACCTATGGATCACCATGCCCTAAGGTGAGATCGTGAGCTATTGAATCTACGGCTGAAACTTAAAATCCATTTTCCAAGTTCATTTTAGGATTACCCCATCAATCTTATTGGTGATCAGGCAACAAGAAGCATTAATCTTAAGATTCAATAAACACGCCTAAAGTATTCCCCAATATATAAAGAAAATAAATTATTAAACTCCTGAATATTGTGTTTCACCGCTTTCCTAGAATAAAAATAAAATATTGGGGGTTAGGGGATCCGCCTTTACTATTTCTAATTTAGAAATCTCCCTTATTATAATATAGAAATTGTCAGTGATATTTCCAATCGACCATATAGGCGGTATCCTGATTAAGTCATATTTTCAATTAAATCCAACCGACCATAAAGACAGTGAAAACATCTGTCACATAAAGACCAGCCATAAAGGCGGTAATCATCTGTCACATAAAGACCGGCAATATAGGCGGTGGCACATTTTGTCAAATAAATAAAATCAGTCATTAAGGCGGTATCAACTTCAATCCATATTATTAAATTATAATTAGGGAGATTAATCTAAACTATAATAATAAAAGCTTCACCCTTCCCCCAACGGAAATTTAACCACTAAACATAAAAGAAAGATAAAGAAAATAAACTACTACTATTACTGAAAATAAAAATACATAATTTAAATTATAAAAATTAAACATACAAGATACAATCTTTAGATCCTTATTAGAACCTCAATGAAAGTATGAGAATTACAAATGAAATGGCTTGGTATTTATAGGCAAAGAAAAGGCTTCCACCAATTTCTCCACAAAACACTCCACCAAATCCTCCATCAAAAACTCCACCAAACACTCCACCAAACATGCAAGCATGTTTTGTGGAAGTTTGATAATTTTTATTTTTGATAATGACTTTAGTAATTAAACATAACATAATTTTAGATTGTTCATCAATTTCGGTCATGACCACTTCAAAATTCGAAAATATTATGAACTTCAAAGTTGTAGATCTTTGAGTCTTCTTTAATCTGAAACTTGAATCACCTCAAGCAGACATCGGAGTAAAAAGTGATGGCATAAATATAAAATTTACACAAAACAGAAATTTCCGAAATTATACTTCGTTAGAATGCCATTTCAAGTTTCCAACCTACAAATCCAAATGTCCATTCCAGTTTTTGCCCTTATTTATTCCGTATTTCGTCCTGAATGATTTCATTGACTCCCAATTTTATTTTATCAATTAAAAATAAAACACATCAAAACGTTCATAAAACCCGAGAAACCATACAAAATATTAGGTCAAAAGGGCGGTAAATAATGATATATTTTCCGCCCATCAGCATTCACACTAAGAAAAATCTAACAGTCCTTGTCTCTGGGTGAAACTTTTCAGATTCCATGGAACCAGTTGGCGAACCTAGGACAGGCCATGAAGAAGGCAATCTTGCCCAAGGCATGCAACACATTCGAGAGTCTATGGACAAGTTGGATAAATTGCTTACTTGCCAATAACAACAATAATCAATACAACCTCCAGCAGAGTAACAACCCTACTTATCTCAGTACCCCCACCTGATAATGTCTAGCAACCCATTCAAACCCAGTTGAACTGAGACAAACAATTGTGGTATCATTTTTTGAATTTCGTAAGATGCATCGTCACACTTTTTCGAGTATAGATCTGGCAAAGATCCAAGTAGGTTTATCAAGGAATCCAATACAATATCCATGGAAATTGGTTGCACACTAGTAAGATCAGTTGAACTCAAGAGTTTTCAGTTAAAAGATATTGCTTACGAGTGGTTTACTTCTCTTATTGATAGAAAGCGCACTTCATACCCGCCTTTAGGCTGGTAAAAATTTAGTAAGTCTATCCTAGTTCATTTCTTGCCTAAAAGTGTTTGGGTTACTAGGGCTAGGGAATTTGGACAACTCGAGTAGACAAAACAAATGATAGTTAAAAAATATGACCTTTATTTTACCAGACTTTCTCTTTATGCTCCATATTTGGTGAGTACATCGAAGCTAAAAGTAGAGCAATTTTTCAATTGATTGACAGACTATCTGTATATATCAATATAGATATAAGACTCAACCACTTATGCTGATGTGTTGGATGCTGCATTGTGGTTGGAAATACGAGCAAGAGAAAGTCAAGTTAAGAGGGAGTCTAGGAAGAAAATAAAGATATAGACATCAAAGAAATTTCATCTAGGCGGTCATAACAAGGCTCAAAGTGATCCGACATATTTGAATGTCTTTGCGAAGAAGAGTGTGTCTACAAGCAAAGGACTATGTTAGAAACCAAGGCATGATGTCACTTCTTAGATAACCTCTTTAGCCCTAATATTTTAGTAAGATTACCCTATTTTCCAAACGTGTAGGAAATGAAATCTAGGGTGATATATAAGAGGTATAAGTGTTTGTTTCAGATGTGGCCAGCCAGGCCATAAGATCATAAACTACCCTCAGCCCCTAATTCTCTATAGTTTTAATCAGGCAGCACCAACATTAACACCAACATGATCTCCTATAGGTTGAGAGTTCGGTGATAGGGGTTCATACATCAAACAATAAGGGCCAGACTGAAGTAGGTAAAAGCTAAGCCAGATTCATTGTTTTGACATCTAGGATATCCAGGCATCAAATACCATGGTATTAAATACACTAGTTGTTGACTCCCTTGTAACATCCCAGATTTTCGGGAAAATTCTGGAAAAATTCCCGGATCAAAATTACGATTTCGGAACAGACCGACATTAGCAGATAAGTGTTTAAATGATGGAATATAAGTTGGAATAATATATTATGAATATTCATCGCATTGGAAAACGTGTGGGATCAAAAGTCAGTTACGTGATTTTTATAAAACGAGTAAAGCTTACAGTTTTGGTCACAAAAATAGTAAAACATTTCTGATGGAGTTTATTCTTGAACCATCGAACTCATTTTTCTGAGACGAACAACTTTCGTGTTGAGTATTGTTCGAAAATCGCGCCAGAAGAGCTTCAAAAATGATGATTTCCGAAATTACCCTTATAGGTGGGGGCATTTTGGTAAATTCCGAAATGAGATATTTGTATTATTAATATTATTATTACTATTACTATTTTTTTCATTATCAAAATGGGAAATAGGAAAAAAAAAAGAGAAGCAATGGTGAAACACGCAGGAGAGAGAAAAGGAAAGAAGGGCTGCGCCGGTGGCCAACCGGCCACTGTCGGCTGGTGCACCGGTGCAGAGTGAAGCGTCCGGCCACTACGCATCTGACGGTGGCCGGTGACTGTCCAGATAACGCCGGAAATGGCGGAGAAGAAGAGAGAGAAGCGTGAGCATGGGTTTCACGATTCCAGCTCGTCGGTTCGTGTCACGGCTCGAGCCACCTACTAAATCGAAGCCCTTGATGAGTACTATGAGATGGTGGTGACGGTTTTCCCGATCCACGTCTGAAATTATGTAAAACAATGAGAGAAGCGTCAGATGAATAGTGACCCATAATGAACAGTAGCTCCGATCAGAATTTCGACGATATCAGCGCGTTCGTATGGCCGTTGGGAGTCCGAATATGCCCTCGGAATTTCGGTACGACTCTCTGTTAAAATTTCGTTATTTTTAAAGTTTACCGTTATATATTCGGATGCTTCCAGTAGTTTCATAGTGTAGCGAATTGACACGAAATGAATTGGGTGTGTTATAATATGTTTAAACGATGCATATGGCAGAATCCAGAGAGAAACATAATAAATTAGATCGATTCGGTAGAATTAGCGAGTTTCCGGTAAAACTGAGTTTTTTCGCGTGATAGAGCGTAGATGACCGCAACCATGGTTATGATATTGTGAGGGTAATTAAGTAATTTTGGATAAGCTCGGAGTGTTTGAGGCCCTTCCATAGCGTTTGCGGAAACATTTCCGTAAGATTTACCGCAAACGCGTAAAATGAGATTATAAGCTATCTAGTTAGTTTAGAATAATATATAAAGATATATTAGAGTAATGAAGTTTAAAACCGTAGAGTCGGTGAGGATTAGTGTATTCCAGGAAGGTCTGGCAGTTATTATCGATGAGTAGGAAGTTCCATAAATAGCGGTTTTGACCATATTTGTTATTTGTTTTGACAGATCAGATCAGGATTATGGGTGTCTGTCAAGCCAGGTAAGTAACCCATGTGCAGGATGATTGAAATGCTTGATTGTGTGTATAGTATTAGTATACTTGGGTATGAGGGTTGTAGAAAACTACACCCTAGGGATTGTGTCTAGTGATATGAATGGATGTATATATATGTGAAATAATGAAAATATATGTATGCGGATTGTATGGTGCAATTATATGTGTGTGTGTGTGTGTGTGTGTGTGTGTGTATAAGATTTTAATGGAAGCACGTACATTAGTGTGAGGAAGAAATGCATGTAGGCGTATATAGTTGGAACATAAGTAAGAAAGAGAACATAAGTGGAAAGAAAGAAAGCCTACAAATGAATAAATAAGAGCTAGTAAGTATGTGTGCAATGCATAACTATAATGAGCATGTGAGAATGAACATGGTTATGTGAGCAAGAGTTTAATTAACCAAATAAATATGTGTTATATGTATTAACATAAGAACTTTGATATGCATAGGTAAGTATGAACTAGTAAGTATGTAAATTGGCGTGATTAAGTATGTATATGTGTATAAGAATAGTATGAATACAAGAGTTCAAGTTCATACGAGATTGAGCATGTTGATTTAGATGTATGTAAGAATATAAATAAATATGACTATAGCAAGATAAGTTTTATGTGAGCATAAAGGGTGCATGTAAATGAATAGTCTCAATGTATCATAAATATGCAAGAATGAATGCATGTACATGTATGATAGTATAAGAAATGCATATGCATACCTATATGTTATAGTTTTCAGAAGTTAAGTTAAAGCTAAAAATGTTTTTAAGTTTCAAAGTATTACAAAGAATAGTTTTCAAATGTTTTTGAAAGAAATGTATTTCAGAAGATGTTTCTTACAGTTTGGGATTTGATTTAAGTTTTTAAAAGTTTAACAGCAGTTTTCTTTACATGATTTTCGGGGCGTGGGGTAAAACCTCACCCCAGTATGTAACTATTACAGTTGGAATTGACGGATACAGAGAACATGTGCACATGTAGGGCCAGGATGGCGGCTTAGGATCGTGTACTTGGTCCCTAGTTTAGAGCTTTAGCGGTAGCATTGATCAGCACCCCTAGTTCTAGTGGTGGCTATACTGCCAGTTGAGCTGTTGTCCTGGATGTAGAGCTCTACGTTGCCAGTTGAGCTGTTGTCCTGGACGTAGGGTACCACCAGTTTCAGAGATACCGCAGTTGAGCTATTGTCCTGGGCGTCGAGTACCATCAGTTTTCAGAGATGCCGCAGTTGAGTTGTTGTCCTGGGCATCAAGTACCATCAATTTTCAGTTTTCAGATTTTTTATATCCAGATTTCAGAACTCAGTTTTTAATAAACAGTTTTTAGAAACTAGATTCTAGAAAGAGTTTTCAGAAACCAGAGATTCAAAGTATGATTTCAGTCATAAGTTTTATACATAGATTTTCAAACAGAGTTTTCAGAAAAGAGTGTTCAGAAATATAAATCAGTTTTCGGAGATGATTTTCATATTTTAGTTTCCAGAGATGATCTCTAGATTTCAGTTTTCTGTTTTAATTTTGAATTTAGTTTTGTGACAAGCATAAGTGGAAAAGATTTTTATAGTTTAAACTAAATATTTAAGTTGTTACGTGTGCATAGTTAAAAATTATGTTTTATGATTGATATGCATTAAGTATTCTAATTAAGCTATTTATGCATTACATGATTTCGCATGTGTGATGAAATGCATATAAGTATGTATAAATTTAGTATCGGAAAAGATTTCAGATGCACCTGGTTATGGACAAGACCTTCGAAAATTGAGTAAGCAGATGTGGTAAGTATCAGATATACGATACGCTGAAAGGTTTTCATGTATGCACTAAATTAGAAAGTAATTCTGAACATGTAGAGTTATTAAGATAGCAGATTGTGAATTCATATATGAATGATGGTAAGGAAAAGAATTGAAACTTGATATAAGATATCCTTATAAATAAGAGATATATTTTAGTATTGTGTAATTATTAAGTCAACAACAAGGAATGAAAGAAATAATATGTTGTCATAACTGGGATAGTAAGAACAAACCTAAGGCAAGTTCATAGAGTAAAAAGATTCGTAATGTATATTAGTGTATGAGTTACAGACGCTGATGAAAGTGAGATGTGAAAGATAAGATAAAGTACTATATATGCGTGATGACCATATTTATAGGAAAGTAAGAGAAATAAGTGATAGAAATTTTGTATTCTTTACAACCTGGAAATTAAAGATAGGAAATAAAGTGGATTGTTTGTGATTGAGTATTATATAAGTTATGAGCATGGTTACTTACTGAGTCATTATGACTCACACCACATCAGTTTGTTAGTTTTGCAGGACAGTAGCAAACATACTGGGCTAGCAGGATTTCAGTGAAGACCTTGAAGACAATGGATCGCCCCAATTGCAGTCAAGATAGTCTTTTTTTCCTAGGTCGAGATATGGGTCCTCATGGCCCTTTTTATTTGTATTTGCTTTTGTAAATCATACGTAAGAGTTATGTATTAGTATAGTTTCATGTTGAGTTATGGCCGGAGGCCAAGTGATTTTCTTTTGTTCATTGAGTTCAAGCCTGAGGCCTAGATGATGATTGCTTATATGTTGAGATGCATAGTTATCTCTTGTGCTGGCTATAAGCCAGGTTGCATGATGTTCTGCATACATCATGCCGAAATTTTGTTAGAATTAGAGGCTTATGGAGATGGGTTTTCCTGTCTCCTACCGATAACATCATGGCCTAGGCGGGATGTTACACCTCTCATACCAAAATATTATTTGATCCGGGTGCTACACACTCTTTCATATCATGGCATTTTTTTATCCCAAATAGGCAATGTAGTAGAGATTTTAGATACGCCCCTTTTAGTTGCCACTCCGATAGGGCATGCTATTCCAACAACTAAGGTTATTAGTTCATATATAGTTCAAGTGGGTGAAGACATAAACCCAATTGACCTTATATTGATGAACATGTTAATTTTGATGTTATTTTGGGCATAAACTAAATTTTATATGTTATGCTACAGTTTATTAAAGATATAATATTATTACTCGTCACGTACCTAATAATCCAATATGTGTTTATCAGTGGAGCAAGAGTGAAATTTTCGATAGGGTGATCGCTGCTTTGTGAGCAAGTAAACTTCTCAGAAAATGATGCACCTGTCACTTCCATATGTATATAATATTCAGGAGAGCGAAGCTAACATTGATCAAGTATCGGTAGTTAGAGACTTTCTATATGTCTTCTTAAAAGAATTACTTCGGATTCTTTTAGACAGAGAGATTGAGTTTTGTATTGACTTGCTACCGAAGACACAACCTATCTCAATTCCTTCGTATCAGATGGCTCTTACCGATCTTAAAAAATTGAATGTGCAATTGCAGGATCTTCTTGAAAAGGGCTTCATATGCCCAAGCACTTCACCTTGCAGTGCTCATGTATTATTTATCAAGAAAAAGATGGGACTTTCAGGTTGTACATCAAATACAGACACATCAATAAATTGATAATCAAGAACAAGTTTCCTTTGCCTAGGATTGATGACCTATTTAATCAGCTTCAAAGAGCTCAGTATTTGTAACATCCCCCTTCCGAGGATGCTATCAGAAGGGAATAGGCTTTACTATCCCCTTAAGCCTCTGACTTTTGACTTTAAACATCATTACTGATTCCATTTCAAACATAACTCATTTATGGGTCCATTGCCCAACTCAATAATCACCATGAAAGATGCAATACAAATTTCATCACTGTTTACTCAACATTACTTCTCTGTAGAACTCTGTCTCTGGACACCTTGACTCATTTGATAAACAATCTCAACTATGCCAAATGTATGACACAAGACTTTTCTTAGACTCTGATTGAAATATAGCTATAACTTGACCTGATGGACTTAATCCCTCCAGTGACTTCCATCAGTATCCATCCACTCGAGCTCGTTCTACGGGTAACCTGCAAAACAAAGAAACTGGGAATGAAGGATAAATCAGTTAAATGACCTAGTGAGTGGACAATGAAAATGAAACTGAAATGTTTATTAAAAATCTGTGATTTTAAAATGAAAACTATTTCAAGGAAATCATCTTTCTGAAATCTCTTTTCTTATTTGAAAATATTTCTCTTTATGGAAAACCTTTCTGATAACTACTTTATGTATGTAAATCTCTGAAATTCTCATAAAGCTGTTTCTCTTGAAAACTCTTTTATAAGCCATTATTCTAAAAACCATTCTTCCGAGTATCTGTAGAAAACCTGACGGTAGAGGTGTTATGTATCATCGTCCCCCCATACGACTAAACTAGTGGTGTTGAGGCATTACATATCGCTGTCCCATAATCTACTGAATTGGAGCCAGGTGTGCAAATCCATGCCATTGGGACGTTACAGATCGCCATCCTCTAATGCATGCCACTATCCAGTCCCTGAATCTAGGGTCTAGGGGCATTATTTCTCACCGTCCCCTAGCCTTGAAATCTAAGATCTAGATGCGTTACGTATCATCGTCCCCCTAGTCCTACTTAACATGTGCACATGTTATATCCGTCAATTCCAGTAATCGTCAATTCCATATCTATGTCAAGTTACATCTGAGGTTGGTTTTTCCCCCATGCCTCCAAAACCATGAAATCATACTTTAAAAATCTGTAACATCCCCGATCTTGGGAGATGTTACTGGCAGGGGATAGCTGTGCTAACCCTATAAGACTCTGACTTTCTGACTATATCGTAAACTATTTTAATGCAATATCATACATATAGACCATAACTCAATCAACATAGAACACTTTCATTACTCAGAATGCGTACTCAGAAATGTTCCTTTTTACAATACTTTAATAAATACTTATAATGACTATCACAACACTAATGCATATATGCAACTCTGATTAGACTATTATACTTTTGACTCTAAACTGGTGGACTCCATCCCTGGTGACTGCATCAGTATCCATCCTCCCGAGCTTGTCCTCCTGGAATCCCTACAAAATAATAAAGATTGAAGGGGGGGTTAGATCGCTATACGATCTAAGTGAGTGGACAATCTATGAAAACTGAAACAAAACTCTTTTTACTTCAAAACAATAATTTCAAAAAAAAAATTTTAGAAAAAATTGGTTTCTGAAACTTCATCTTTCTGAAAACTGTCTTTAAAAACACTGGTTTCTGAAAACTCTTTACTAAAATCTGATTTCTGAAATCTGAATACTGAAAATCTGAAAGCTTTATACTGGAGATCTGAAAACTAAAAACTGAAAGGAAATCGGTAAACTAAAATTGTTCTACGTCTAGGACAACAACTCAACTGGCAACACAGAACTCTAGTATCACTGAAACTGGTGGTGCCCTACGTCCAGGACAACAGCTCAACTGGCAACGTAGAGCTCTACATCCAGGACAACAGCTCAACTGGCAGTGTAGCCACCAAACCAGGATTTCGGGGATCTGTCAACCCTAGTCCTGCTAGAGGATTTGAGAGCGTCCCCTCAGTCCTCCACATGTGCACATATCTCTGAATCCGTCAATTCCATTATATCTTAAGTTACATAATGGGGTGAGGTTTTACCTCATGCCCCAAAATACATAAAAACTCATGTTTTAAAACTTTTCTGTGTAAAACACAACTAAAACATATCATAAAACATAGATATCATGTAAATAACAGTGATAAAGAAGTCTAACGCCCTAAGGCATAAAAATAAGTATGTTATCACAATACGATATGAAAATCAAGTAAAAGGGAAAGTGTCCACTCACTGATTGGGGCTTGACGACGTCTTTTCACGGCGTCGATGGTGGTTGCGAGTTCTGACGTTGATCTATAAGAATAAAGGGATTGTTAGAAGAAAGAAATATTTAATGAACTAAGATGAATAAATGAACCAGAATTTTCCAGGTTTTTAGGTCAGGTTTGGAATTTTACTGGGAGCAATTGGTAAGGAATTTGGACTTGAAATTTTTATGGATATGAGTCTACTTTACCTCGGATCATGATTTTGATTCCCGAAACTCTGTAAACAAACTGATTTCTACCAGCTGTTCAGCTGGGACAGAATCAGATCAGTCCCTGCTGATCACTCCAATTCGAAACTCCGCCAAAAATTCTTATTAAGTCCAATGGTTCCGAATTTTTTTTTAATGTCGGGATCCTATGTGTCTAGTTTATTTTGGCACTGATGGTTCATCATTTGGACAACCGAAACTCATTTTAAAAATCAAAAATCGAGCCTAGGTCATCAAGTCACAGGTGCAGACTTTACTGCCGATCAGTTGACTTTGGAGATTTTTCTACATTAGGATCTTAAGTCTAAAAATTCTGATTTTTGGATATGTTACTCCTCTATGTGTCTAGTTTACTCAGAATTTTACGGTTTATTAATCGGGCATATAAAACGCGAGTTAGAAGCGACCAAATATAACATGTCCGGAACTTAATGTAAACCAATACCGTTACCTAACTTTCTTATTTCGCCTTATTTTCTAATTCCATCAATCCAACAACCCCCAACAAAATTTTAACCATTTTAAGCACCATTTATAACATGTGAATTGTATTTATTTTCTTCAATTATTTTGAGTGTGGCATTATATCGAACACTTGGTGTGCGGCATACCTAAATCCTCCATTCATACAACCTTAAGTAACTCTATCCCCATTTTACATAACCTTAAACTACCATTTCACTTATTTCTAATCATCCAACAACATCCAATTCCATTATTCTTTCATAATCAACAAACTTGAAATAACAAACTAAAATCATTCAAACACCCATTTCTTAACTAGATAACTACTAATTTACAACACATAACATGTCTCTACAACTACCATAGCATCAATTTACCAAAATTCCACAACTTGAAATTTGGGTCTAGAATCATTACCTTATTTTTTGTTAGATCCTCAACTCCTCAAAGGTTCCAATTGTTGCCAAACTTTCTTTGTTTCCTCTTCTCTTCTCTTCTTTCTTCATTTCCTTCTTTTTCTTTTCTTCTTTCTTCTCGTTCTTCTTCTTTCTTTCTTCCTTTCCTCACGGTTTCTACTCTTCTTTCTCCCTTCATTCACTTTTTTTATTCTTGAGAAATGGTGAATAGTAGGTCTTTTTATAGTGGACCCAATTTTTATTTGTAAGGTTAGGGAAAAGAGTGGAAAAGTCTAGAAAATTGGAGAATTCTCCATTTAGCCCCGAAATTACTATTCATCCAGAATTTGACTTGCATTTTGGACCCAGTTCTGTTCCGAATTTGGAAACATGTTTAACGCAAAAGGTATAGGTCTCGGTCTAAGCTTTTCGATGATATAAAATTCATAAAAATCGGAGATCGTATGAAAAGTTATGCCTAAAATACTACGGGTGGTTTAAAATAAATACGGTACAGTCCCGCCCCGGGACTTTGAGAAGTCTACCGATCATCTTAAAATTCATTTTATGGATATACTTGGGTCCCATCATAATTTATTTACATGACTTTGCTTCGTATGTGACGGTATTACTGTAGGCAGTAGTAAGAACTACCGGCGTTACAAAATCATCATTCTTTAAAACATTACTTAAATATTGCTATTCATAAAACATCTGAAATAAACTTCGCTAACACCCTAAGGGCGAAAAGTAAGTGTCAAGCTCAAAAAAATGTAAGTGAACACAACTTAAGAAAAAAGTCCACTAACTGATTTGGAATATGGTTGGTTTTCCTCCTTTTGTCGAAGAGAATTATGGTTTCTGCAGATAATCTAAAATCAATAGACTTGGTTAGCACATAAGTCATGAATTTTATTTCGGAACTTGGCTAAGCTTCTCAATTCGACTAATTGTTATCTCTACATGATGTATCATGCTTGTGACATAGTGTAATGTGTATAGATGTGCCAATATGAGACCTTAAGGGTGCCTCTAACATCCTAAGTTTAACTGAAATGATATGGAACTATTTCTGTCTAGCATCGCGACACCATGTCTGTCACGTTACGACGCCCACTTAAGTAGACCCAGGCAGAGAGCATGTTCCGTCACGCTTCGCGATACCAGACTCCACAAATCACGAAGCCCACCTGATCAGACTCGAGGTAGAGCCTCTATTTCTTCAAGATTGCGATACTAGTGCTGGCCGTGTTGGGAAGCAGCTGCGAGTGCGCAGCGGAAAAATAAAAAATTATGATGCTGTTTTCCCTTTACCCAAGACCCATTTATTTTGATTATTCTACAAGCTTAGGCATGTTACCATATATATTCTAAGCATAAAACTCATAAAACATGCAAAGAACATAAACCTAAATATGCTAACTATAATAAGAACTCTAATAAAATAAAGAAAGAAAAATGACTTACTTGAACCGTAGACTCCTCTTCCTCCTCCCCCAATCTACAAGCTTTTCTCGAACTCAGCAAGCTCTTCCACCTTCAAAGAGCCACCCAAGTGTGTGGCCTCCAAAGATGCACACACCAAAGCCAAAACTCAATGGCAAGACTACGCCTTGAGTGCACGGGTATTTTGCCCTTAGTGCTACCCTAGGCAAATACCTCAAAAATTTTAACTCGAGGTTCCTCTAATCAATTAGACTTAAGGATCCTCAAAATTAGTGGCTTACTCTTAAACTTTAGAGTTGCTCACTTATATAAACCCAAGATATGAAAGGTTTGGTGCAAAAATTTGTGAAGAATTCATTGGGTTTATATAGTGCTCCAAAGACAACAAAATAAATTAAGAATCCGATGTGGGATAAAAGCCAATTTAATCTTAGCCATTGGATCTTAATTTAGTGGTTTAATGAGATTATAAAACCCTAATAAGAGTTTGGGCCGAATTGGAATTCAAAATAAATAACAAAAATTTTACTATTCATGAGTTACTATTCATATATTACTATCATGTGAATAGTAAAATTGTTTTTTTTTATCTATTTATTCCAATTCCCAAAGTTCCCATATCTTCATTCACCAATCCCTAAGCCACTATGGAACCTCATAAATGATCTGTTTAATAATTAAACACATTGAACTATTTATGAACAATTCTTATAGCAATCATATATGCTGTTAAATATGTACTGTGCACTGTTAACCATTGATTTCGACTTTATTGTGTGTGACCTTTTGGGTTCCCCTGAAGTTGGATATGAAATGAATCGTGATATTTTAATCGAGCATAAATTATCCTCCGATCAGATGGTCGTTCGATTTCAATGACCAATGTTGACATCTAGCAACATTCCAAGGCCCCCAAATGAGAAGGAAATATATATACCCATTCTGTATGCAATTTACATATGATACGGTCCATCGCCTCACTGTATCCCCACCTATTGACCTAAGGTATGGAAAATGTATACCCATATGGTCAAAGGTAAGATGTTGATAGTGTCATGAATCGTGCTAACCTAAGAATCTCACATGATTCTTCCGTTGTGGCCACAGTCTCAAGCACTGATCACACATATCAACCCATGAACTAGAATACTACTCTTATAAGAAAATATTATATGAGAGAGTGGTTATTCTCTGTTTTATCTTTATAAACTTCATGTGTTTCAACAAATGACCCAATCATACCCTTATGACCGGATCTTTTGAACCGGGAAGGAGAATGTCAAAGTTATTTGATCCACATATAAGATTGTAAAGAGATCAAGTCTAAGGACTAGTCATATAATCGATACATAAAAGTTCTCACAAACACATGGGATAAATACTCCATATGAAAATTTTCGGCGGTCAGTTTGATGGACACAAGTAACTCATGCATCCATGTGATACACCAAGCAAACGGATCTCCGCTAGTAGCCTATGAGATCGGCTACCCCACTTAAGGGTGGATCATATCATCATGCTAGTCTCTCCGCTTTGTGAACGCCCAGATTATTCACAAAACTATGACTATGAACATTTAAGAGTAATGATTCTCATAAGGCGTGGAAACCATCGTCTTATTACTCCAATGGCTTTATTACAGTGTTGATGATTCATATAAGTTATGTAAGACATGTATAATAAAGATTTCCATTTTATTAATTAATGAAATTATTACAAATACATGTACACATAGCCCATCCACAAGTTGGGTATAAGGCATATCCCCAACAATCTCCCACTTGCACTATAGCTAACTAGTATGAATCTGGAAACCATACTCTCGGGTGTGCCTATCATGCTTTTGTTGAGTCAGCCCTTTAGTTAGAGAATCTACAAGATTATCTTATATGGGTATTTTCTCTATAATAACTTCTTTTCTCTCAACAATCTCCTTGATGAGTTGAAATCGCCTGAGTACATGCTTGGATTTCTGGTGGGACCTTGGTTCTTTTGATTGAGCAATGGCGCCCGTGTTGTCACAGTACATCGTGATGCCATTCTTTATCGCGAGAAGCACTTCTAGTTCCGTGATAAACTTCTTTATCTAGACTACTTCTTTAGCTCCCTCAGATGCTGTAATATACTCGGCTTCAGTGGTGGAGTCCGTGGTAGTTGACTCCATTGAGCTTTTCCAACTGACAACACCGTCATTCAAAGTAAACAGATATCTTGTTTGCGATCTGCTTTCATCTCTATCGGTCTGAAAGCTCACATCACAGTAACCAATGACTTTCATCTCAGAACAGTCTCCGTATGTCAAAAACACATCCTTAGTTCTTTTTAGATACTTGAGGATTGATTTGAAAGCTGCCCAGTGTTGCTCACCAAGATTTGTATGATACCTCCTCGTTATGCTAAGAGCATGAGAGACATTAGGTCTTGTACATAGCATGGCGTACATGATCGATCCTATTGCTGAAGCATAAGGGATCCTACTCTTACGCTCTCTATCTGAAGGAGTATATAGACATTGCTCCTTAGATAATTTGATTCCATGATTAGTAGGTAAATTACCTCTTTTGGAATCTTCCATTTTGAATCTTTTCAAAACTTTATCTATTTACGTAGATTGAGAAAGTCCTAACAATCTCTTAGATCTATCATGGTAGATCTTAATGCCGAGGATGTAGGCTGATTCTCCCAAATCTTTCATGGAGAAATTCTAAGATAACCATTGCTTGGTGGCTTGCATCATAGGAATATCATTCCCGATGATTAATATGTCATCGACATATAATACGAGAAATACAACAGCACTCCCACTACTTTTCCTGTAAACACAAGACTCGTCTATATTTTTGATGAAGTCAAATTCTTTGATTGTCTCATCAAATCGTATATTCCAACTTCTGGAGGCTTGCTTGAGTCCATAAATGGATCGTTTAAGCTTGCATACTTTATTATGATCATCATTAGATGCAAACCCTTTAGGTTGTGTCATATAGACTTCCTCTAAGAGATTCCCATTAAGGAAAGCTATTTTGACATCCATCTGCCAAATCTCATAATCAAAGTGTGCAGTTAGTGCCGGTAAAATTCGAATGGACTTTATCATTGCAACAGGCGAGAAGGTTTCCTCATAGTCATTTCCTTGGATTTGTCTATAACCTTTTGCCACCAACCTAGCCTTATAGGTTTGGATGTTGCCTTCTGCATCAGTTTTACACTTGTAAATCCACTTGCAGCCTATGGGTTTTATCCCTTCAGGTGCATCTACCAAGTCCCAGACATGATTCTAATACATAGAGTCTATTTCGGATTTCATGGCTTCAAGCCACTTGACTGAATCAATGTCACGCATTGCTTCGTCATAACTGGTGGGATCGTCATTATAAATGACCTGATCATGTTCCTCATCAATATGGAAACCATATCTTTCAGGCTCATGTCTTTCCCTACTAGACCTTCTGAGTTCATAACCTTGTGGTTATTCCGTCGCTGCCATTTTGAGGGGCCTGGGGTTTAGTTCTATGTTAGTTTGTTCTTCTCGTAACTCATCAAGGTCAAGTCTACTCCCACTATATTTCTTGAGAAGGAATTCATTCTTTAGAAATTTAGCATTTCGTGAGACAAATATTCTTTGTTCATTTGGGACGTAGAACACGTATGCTCTTGAGTTCAAGGCATATCTTACAAACTTACATTTAACTGCTCTATCATCCAATTTGTTAGTTTGTGTGAGCTTGACATATGCGTCACATCCCCAAACTCTTAGATAACTAAGACTAGGACGTTTCCCAGACCATAACTCATATGGTGTTTGACTAACAGCCTTGGAAGGAACTTGGTTTAGTAGTAGTGTTATAGTTTCTAAAGCAAGACCAAAAAGAAAGAGGTAGATCCGTGCCTGGCATCATTGATCGGACCATATCTAATAATGTCTGATTTCTCCTTTCGGAGACCCCATTATGCTGTGGAGTTCCTAGAGGAGTCCACTGGGAAATAATGCCATTTTCTCTCAAGTATTCTTGAAATTCGTTGCTCAAGTATTCACCACCTCGGTCAGACCTTAGTGAATTACTACTTTTATTAAGCTGTTTTTCTACTTCAGCTTTGAAGTCTTTGAATTTCTCAAAGACTTCAGATTTGTACCGCATAAGGTACACATACCCATATTGCGAGTGATCATCGATAAAGATAATGAAGTAGGAGAATCCACCTCTAGCGGTGACTGACATTGGTCCGCATACATCAGAGCGTATGAGTTCTAATGTCTCCACTGCACGCTGTCATTTACCTTTGAAAGGTAATTTGGTCATTTTACCAAGTAATCACAAGTTCCATAAGATTTATATTTGAAGGGTTTGAAATATCCATCCTTATAGTTAGGTAATCTTGTTTCATTGATTTGACCTAAGCGACTGTGCCATAGAAGTGATTCATTGAGATTATTCGAGTTAACGTTGTATATATTAGAGGTTGAACATTTTTTGTTAGTTTATAAGGCATAGATACCATTATTCAAAATACCATCTCCATATTTTATTTCATTGAAATAAATAGAACATTCATTACAACTTATTAGGCATGAAAAGCCTTTATTACATAAAGAAGAAATTGAAATGATGTTCTTTATTAGAGAATGTACATAAACACAATCAGAAAACTAACAGAAAACTGATTACACACCAGATCCCTTTGATCAAATAGTGGAAGCAGCAATCCCATCAAAAAGAATCTTCTAAGTCTAAAACTAACCGTTCGGCAAAACTAATGAATAAGTCCCCACGCACAATGCAGCCAGTTTTGCTCCATTACCCATGATAAAGTCTCCTACTGTTTCTCAGGCCCTGCACATTGTTACACAAGTGAGTCCCACAGCCGGTGTCAAGCACACAAGTAGAAGGTTTAGAGTTTTGAGAATATAGTTCAATCATATACAACATACCTGAAGCATTGGGCTTCTTGGCCTCTTGGGCTTCCCTAGCTTCCTTAGCTTTCAAGGATCTACAATTTTTCTTCCAATGACCCTTATTTCCACAAAAGAAACATTTCCTCTTTCCTTTTTTCTTCTTCACCTTACCATTCGGCTTTAGGCGATCTGGAGCCTTGGGCTTGCCCTTATTTTTATTTGGGCCTCGTGGCTTCAAGTCTGTACCCGTAAGCATGATGGAGGTTTTAAGCTCCGGTTTCAAGTCCTTCTCTGCTTGCTTTATCAGATTGTGCAATTCTGCTAAAGTAGCTTCTTTATCAGATAGATTAAACTGCATAATAAACTTAGAGAATTCTTTTGGTAAGGACTGAATAATTAGATCCTGACATATCTTATGATCTATGATGAACCTGAGGTTGGCCAATTTTTCAATGTGGCCAATCATCTTAAGCACATGTCCACTAAAAGATCATTTCTTATACCTTGTTTGGGATAAGGCACATGACACTTGGAATCTCACGGTATGAACGAAAGTTGCATACAACTCCTTCAAGTAAAAGATGATGGTTTGAGCATCCAAATCTTCGTGAGCTTTATGAAGTTCATTCGATATAGAGCCAAGCATTATGCAAACAGCTTGCGAATCATCATCGACGTGTTTCTTCCAAGCATCAAATGTATTTTGGTCAGCATCTTCTGCGGGTTCAGGGGGAAATGGTCTTTCAAGAATATAGAAAATATTTTCTTGTCGTAAGATAATTTCTTAAGGTTCCTAAACCAGTCATTGTAGTTGTCCACTTTGAGCTTATGCTCATCAAGGATTGAACGAAATGATACTCTGTTTGCCATTTGAATGTTTGTGAAATATTTTAACCCACATGTTAAGAGAGAATGTTAAAATTAGGAATATGTTTTCATTAATGTTTCATAATAACATTGGATTTTAATATTATGAAGTTTCTCCCACTCAATTATTTTAAAATTTTAAGCAAATCGCATCAACCCCAATATGATGGATTTCTTTTGGGCAAGGATCCCTTTATCATCATTTCATAACTCCGACTAGGGTCGGTCTTTTTAAAATACGATAATTAGGTAGGTTCCCAACCAATTTATGATATAAATCACAACTTCTTGATCATTGAGTTGGGCAATCAAACATACCATAGCTTATGCTAGTTCTTGTTGATGAGTGGAAATTATATCACTATTTCCCACACATTTAACCTAATATTTTATTTAGTTTCTCGAGTTTTTGAATGTTTTGATGTGTTTTTGTTTATTTTGCAGATAAAAATAATATTGGGACTTAATGGAATCAACTCGCTAATGATACCTATAAACATTTTATAAATGTAAAAATGTTATAAAACTAATGCACACAAAAGCAAAAAGACAAGCGAAAAGAGAATAAAGAAGTTAGTGACTACTCAGGTGAAACTTCTACTCCAAGTTAGTAGTTGTTTTCTTTCTTTCTAAATTACTGAATAAGTAAATTCTCCGATTATATTTACGATTCTCCATATACATAGCCTAACAAAATATCGATCAATCTCATTTTTGCCCACAACAGTCACAAATGTAGTTGATAAGAGAGTAATATTTTTGTCCTAAAGTTTTATCAGAATTCACACCTTTTGTAGTAATGGAATAATTTTTCTTTTTTTTTTCTTTGATTTTTGAATTTTGAAATTTTATTTATATACAATACCTTCCATCTATGTAACACGCTTTAGGTCGGTGGCTCCCAAACCAGTTGGCTTTAGGACATTGGGTGTTAAGGCACCCCTACGGACTTAATTACTCAGACTTCATATATATATATTTTTGCAACATCCTTGATCCATGTAGCGAGCTTTGGGCCAGTGACTCCCAAACCAGTTGGTTTTAGGGCACTAAGTGTTAAAACACCCTTACAGACTTGATAACTCGGATCTCGGACGTGTTTTTTTTTTTACACCATCATTTTTTGAGATGCTCCTCCAATTAAACAATAGTACTGAATATTACAAACTTTTCAATTAAGCTCATGTCGTATGCTACTATGCATGTTGATAATACCTGCCAACTGAGCATATGAAGATCCATCTTAGTCAGTTTTATGGAGAATTTATAAATTAAATAATTCAAGAGGAAATAAATAAAAATTAACTTGTTTCGAAAATGGGTTGAAATACGTCTTAGGAGTGGAAACTCCTTACATAGCTATCTTTCACCAATTTCACCTTTTTTAGTTAAAATAAAAACACAAAAACGTAAAATATTTTTGTAATTTTTTTAAAAAAATTCAATTTCTTTGTATTTTTTCAAAAATTTTGGACTAAAAATAAAAACAACACACAACTAAAACAAGATACTAATCAACTAATTCCCTCCCCCAAACCTAAATGAGACACTGTCCCCAATGTCTTAAACAGTAGAAGAAGAGTTTAGAAATTAGTACCTGGTTAGCTGAAATTCTACAGGAAATTAAAGGTTAAGATCCAGATTAATCCGACGCCTCTTACCACGATCGTTCTCTGACCATTTATCTTTGAAATGATAGGGTTAATTTGTGGTTCATAGGCTAAGATTTGGTCAATTAGATCCGGAGCAGTTCTGGCAGTAAAGATGAGTTCTTTCATAGGTTTTGTTACGAACCCATTTCTTCGGGCATCATCAAGAAATACACAAAGAAAATCATAAAATCCCTCAACATTGTACAGTCCTAGTGGTTTCTGGTGTATGTTCAAGTTTGCCCAAGATAACACTGTAAAAATTTCCTACAATGTACCCAAACCACCTGGCAAAGCAATGAAAGCATCAGCACGGTTAATCATTTCTTCTAGTCGTTCAGACATACCTGGCACAATTAGTTCTTCTCCATTTGATGGTCCAATAGGATTTGCCTCTACCAAAGGTTTTGGAACGATTCCCTAGACTTGACTGCCTCATTCCTGTATGACCTTTGAAATGATCCCCATAAGTCCAAGATTGCCTCCGCCATATACTAAGTGCATATTCCTTACAGCTAAGACTCGACCCAATTCATTTGCTGCTTCTACGTATTGTGGTTTAACACCAACACTAGTACCGCAAAACACACAGATGTTTTCAACCCGTCTTCTTGAAGTGGCTTCCATGTTTTACTCTGGATGTCTTCAAAAGTGCAATGATGAGTTGAATTTATAACACCTAAAAAGTGTGAGTAAAAATAATAGCACTAGTACCTGCCAAGTGACAATTATTAGTTAAATAGTAAAATAAATCGTGATAGTCAAAAAGATCTGTATCCAGTCGGAGAGAAAATAAAAGGAAACAACAAAACAAATCACAATTATTAGGAAAAGATAAAGACATATAATATGTACAAGAAACTTAGCGGCTTGATTGACGTCTATGCGTCTGGGACAAGCTTCCCATCCAATTTTCCTATAAATTGGCAAATAGGGTCTTTTTGAGTCAGATTCCCGAGACTTAACTGTTGTCTTTCCTTTTGGAATTGTGCATATAACACACGAATTTCATGATACACATATCCACTAGGATGTGTCTCAAGAGTTTTAGATATGT
The DNA here is from genome assembly GCA_019454045.1 of Zanthoxylum bungeanum. Classification (NCBI taxonomy): domain Eukaryota; kingdom Viridiplantae; phylum Streptophyta; class Magnoliopsida; order Sapindales; family Rutaceae; genus Zanthoxylum; species Zanthoxylum bungeanum. Next base: position 79,410 of record SKCR01037733.1, read on the forward strand.
CATCCAAAGACTCCTTACTCAATCCATCCCTAATGAAATTAATCTTATCTTCGCGGTTATCATACACCATTCCTAAAGAACGACAACGAGTATTACAAAACATGCGAGCACATTTGTAACAAACACACATTCTTTTGGCTTTTCTCTTTTTAGCATAGGTAATTCTTTCTAAACCAGACAGATGTGAAATAAAATGATCAAAGGATTCACCTGACTCGTGCTTCAATAATCCAACAAATATCAGTAGGAATACCTTTGATCATCAATAGTCTCATCTGTTCCAAGCGACCTTTGTAAACTTTCATCTGAGATTTTTTAGGGAGAGAAGGAAATTGCTTGTGAAGATTTGCGAGAACTTCTTCCATCCTAAAATGACTTAAACTAAAAAAACTAGACACACAAAATTAAATCACACTAAATTCCAATTTTTACACAAAGATTGCATGGGTTGCCTCCCTACTAGCGCTAAGTTTAAAGTCGCCAGCTAGACGTGACTGCTCGAACGTTATGCTGGATCTGAAAGTGTGACACTTTCTTTTGTCACTCAAATGATTCTCCCCAGTAGTGCTTAACACGCTGACTGTTAACTTTGAATGTGTATTAGTATTGGGATCCAGTAACTCAACATCTCCATATGGTAGAACCTGAGTGATCACAAATAGACCTGACCACCTTGATTTCAACTTTCCAGGGAAAAATTCAACCTCGAGTTGTACAACAACACCTGCTGCCTCGGTTCCAACTGTCTGTGCACTATTTTTTAGTCATGCCATTTCTTGGTCTTTTCTTTGTACAATTTGGCATTCTCATAGGCCTGCAGGCGAAATTCCTCCAATTCATTGAGTTGGTGGAGTCTTTTCTCTTCTGCAGCTTGTGGATCAAAATTCAATTTCTTCAATGCCCAGTACGCCTTGTGTTCAAGTTCAATTGGCAGATGGCATGCTTTCCCAAAAACCAATCGATATGGTGACATACCAATGGGTTTCTTGTAAGCTGTCCGGTAAGCCCATAATGCGTCATCGAGTTTTGTAGACCAGTCTCTCCTTGTTGATCCAATGGTTCTCTCCAAGATTCTTTTGATTTCCATTTTTGAAACTTCAACTTGTCCATTTGACTATGGATGGTAAGCAGTGGCAACCTTGTGAGTAACTCCGTATTTGGATAGGAGTGCATCAAAATATCTGTTGCAGAAATGTGTACCACCATCACTGATAATTGCACGAGGTGTTCCGAATCGAGTGAAAATATTCTTTTTTAGGAATTTGATAACCACTTTTGAATCCTTAGATGGCAGTGCAATTGCTTCAACCCATTTGGAGCCGTAGTCTACAGCAACCAGGATGTACAGATTCCAAATGATGGCACAAAAGGTCCCATGAAATCAATTCCCCATACATCAAATATCTCCACTTCTAGAATATTTTGCAACGATCCTTCATTTCTTCTCAAAATATTCCTGTTCTCTGGCACTTGTCACATGAAGAGAAAATAAATAAGCATTTTTAAAAAGAGTGGGCCAGAACAAACCTGATTGTAGGACTTTTGCTGCAGTTTTGTTCCAGCTGAAGTGTCCACCATATGGTGATGAATGACAGTGCTGCAAAACACTATTGACCTCCTCCTGTGGAATGCATCATCGTAATAATTGATCAGCACAATGTTTGAACAGGAACGGCTCATCCCAAACATAGTGCTTGACTTCTTTGAAAAACTTCTTCCGTTGCTGAGTTATCCATTCCAACAGTCATTTTCCTGACACAATGTAGTTGACATAGTCAGCATACCAAGGGACTTTCTGTTGTTTTATGGCAAACAGCTGTTCATCTGGAAAAGTTTATTTGATTGAAATTTCTTTGCCAACTGTTTCTCCATTCTTGAGTCTCGATAAATGATCTGCCACTTGGTTTTCTGTCTCGAATCTCCACATCGAATTCTTGTCGAAGAAGTATCCAATGGATCAATCTGGGTTTAACATCTTTCTTCGCGATCAGATATTTGATTGCTGAATGATCTGTGTAGACCACCACTTTGAGACCCAGCAGATAAGAGCGAAATTTGTTAAAAGTGAACACAATAGCAAGCAGCTCCTTTTCAGTGGTTGTGTAGTTGAGTTGAGCTTCATTCAGAGTTCTGTTGGAGTAATAAATGGTGTGGAAAATCTTTGCTTTGCGTTGTCCCAAAACTGCACCTACAGTAAAATCACTAGCATCGCACATCACCTCAAATGGAAGATTCTAGTCTAGTGCTACTATAATGGGAGCAGAGACCAGCTTCTGTTTCAAAATTTCAAAAGCTTCAAGGCATTCTTTAGAAAAATTGAAAGGCACATCCTTCTCCAGAAGATTGCAAAGAGGTTTAGGAATCTTGGAAAAGTCTTTGATAAATCTCATGTAAAAAACTGCTGTCCAAGAAAACTCCGAATCCCTTTTACAGATGTTGGTGGAGGTAGATTTTCAATTGTCTCAATCTTTACTTTGTCTACCTCGATTCTATTTTGTGAGATCCGGTGTCCAAGAACGATGCATTCTTGCACCATGAAGTGGCATTTCTCCCAATTGAGTACCAGGTTTGTATCTTCGCACCTTTGTAACACCTGTTCCAGATTTTGCAAGTAATGGTCAAAAGAGTCTCCAAACACAGAGAAGTCATCCATGAATACCTCCATACTCTGCTCCAACATATCTGAGAAGATGGCCATCATGCAACGTTGAAATATGGCTAGGGCATTACATAGTCCAAATGGCATCATACGAAAAGCAAAAGTACCATACGGACATGTAAATGTGGTTTTCTCCTGATCTTCTGAGGCGATAACAATCTGATTGTACCCTGAATACCATCCAAAAAGCAATGAAACTCATGTCCCGCCAGTCTGTCCAGCATCTGATCAATGAAAGGAAGCGCAAAATGGTCATTTCTCGTGGCTTTGTTCAGCTTCCGGTAATCCATGCATACTCTCTATCCAGTTATCGTTCTTGTTGGAATCAGCTCGTTCTTTTCATTGGTGACCACAATAATTCCTCATTTCTTCGGCACAGACTGCATAGGACTCACCCAACTGCTATCTGAGATGGGATAAATGATACCAGCATCCAACCATTTGATTATTTCTTTCTTTACAACTTCCTTCATGATTGGATTGAGTCTCCGTTGATGCTCCACTGTGGGTTTGTACTCGTCATTCATCAGGATCTTGTGCATGTAAAATGATGGACTAATGTCTCGAATGTCAGCTATAGTCCAGCCAATAGCTTTCTTATGCTCTCGTAATACTCTCAATAACTTTTCTTCTTGTTCCATTGTTAGAGAAGAAGAAATAATAACAGGTAATTCAGAAGATTTTCCAAGAAATGCATACCTGAGATGGTTCGGAAGTAGCTTCAGCTCCAATTGTGGTGATTCTTCATTCGAAGGCTTGATTCGATCTTTCTTTGGGAGTTCTAGACTTTTAACTGGTGTTGTTGATTTGAAACGGAACGGCTTGTCAAGATAGTTGATATATTCCAGAATATCAACATCAAGCTCATTGTCAGTTATGTTGGTGATGCAAGCTTCAAGTTTGTCTGTGGGACTTGTATCAGTATCCTGGATGATACTATCAACAACATCAATTTTGAAACATTCTTCCTCTTTTTCTTCACTCGGGAATTTCATGGATTTGAAAATATTGAATGTAACTTCTTGATCTTGAACTTTCATGGTTAGTTCTTCTTTTTGTACATCAATCACAGTTCGACCTGTCGCCAAAAATGGTCTCCCAAGGATGATAGGCACATCTTTGTCTTCTTCCATGTCAAGGATGATGAAATCTGCTGGGAGAATAAGTTTGTCAACTTTGACCAGCACATCTTCAACGACTCCTCTCGGAAATACGAGCGTTCGATCAGCAAGTTGCAGTGAGACTGAGGTAGGCATTACTTCTCCAATTTGCAGTTTCCTGTAAATAGAAAAGGCATTAAGTTAACACTAGCACCTAAATCACATAAAGCTTTACCGATATAATGTTCTCCAATGGTGCACGGGACTATAAAACTGCCAGGATCTTTCAACTTTGGGGGAAGTTTCATCTGAATGATAGCACTGCATTCTTCCGATAATGCTAATGTCTCATAATCTCCCAATCTTCATTTTCGTGAAAGAATGTCTTTCATGAATTTGACATTGCTGGGCATTTCTTCCAAGGCTTCTACAAATGGAATGTTGATGTGCAGCTTTTTGAACACCTCCAAGAATCGAGCGAACTTTTGTCCAGTTTATTTTTCTGAAGACGCTGAGGAAAAGGTGGAGATGGAGTGATCTGTTCTTTTTCCTTTGCTTCTTTTTCCTCCATCTGTGGAACTGCATCTTTAGGAACTTCCTCGATTGTTGCCTTGATTCCAATATCTTTTTTGATTTCATATACCGCTTTTCAAGGTAATGGCTTGACATTGCTCCTTCCGTCGGTTCCTTGGATTTGGTTCTATGTTGCTGGGAAGATTTCCTGGCGGTCTGTAACTCTGAGCATTGGCCAATTGTCCAATTTGATTCTCCAGTGCTTTGATAGAAGCTGATTGGTTTTGAAACATAGCTTTATATTTTTTTTTTTAACTGAGCTAGCACTTCTGCCATTACTGGTTCTTTTTCATGTTCCTGGCCTTTGTTCTGTTATTGGAATCCAGGTGGTGGATAGTTCTGTTGTTGGAATCCAGGTGGTGGATTATTCTTTTGCCCTGAATTATTGCTTCATGAAAAGTTAGGATGATTCCTCCACCTTGGGTTGTAGGTGTTGGAATATGGATTGTTCCCCTGTCTGTTGAAATTGTTGACATAATTCACCGTCTCTTCAAGTTGGTTTAGTTCTGGTGCTCCTCCATATTGTGAACTTGTGGATCCAGTGGTAAGAGTCTCCATGAATTTACATATCTGATCCAGCTTGGCACTGACTGCTGTATTGGCTCCAACTTCATAAATTCCTGCAATTCTTTGGATCAAGCTCATTTCTGTTGGCCACAAGGAATTGTTGTTGGCCATTTCTTCGATTAGGTCCCAGGCTTGATCTTATCCTTTTGCTATCAAAGCTCCTCCAGCAGCAGCATCAATTGTGGTTCTCATTATTCCAGAAAGTCCATTATAGAATGTTTGGACTTGAAGCCATTTTGGAATCTCATGGTGAGGACATTTCCATAGCAAATCTTTGTACCTTTCCCAAGCTTCATAAAGAGTTTCTGATATTCCTCCGCTTTCCAGTTCTGGCTGGTGGAAAGTATTTTGCAAGGAATTTGGTGGCTAGATTATTCCATGTTGTGATAGAACCTACTGGTAATGAATGTAGCCAAGCTTTAGCTCTGTCCTTCAATGAGTATGGGAAAACACCAGTCTCATTTCTTCTTCAGCTTCTCGGGTTTAATTGAAAGTGCCACAAACTTCCATGAAGTTGCTGATGTGGGCATTAGGATCTTCAGTTGCATTCCCCCCAAACTGAACTGAATGCTGTATCATTTGAATGCAAGTTTTGATGTCACCCGCATTTGCTGGTAATGGAGGAATTATAATACATGAAATGAGTCTGTCAACCACCGGAATGGTTCTGTCTCGAATGAGAATTGGTGGTGCAACCTCCAAAGGATCAGGTTCCATGTCAACAATTGATTCTTGTCCTTCTCGCCTTTCCCTTCTCAACTGTCTGATGGTCTTTCAATCTCTGGCTCAAGCGGTCGGAGTTCAAAGCTTCTGGTTCGTCTCATGAAGGATCTAAGAACCTGAAACACAAGAAAACAGAAACAATAAGTAAAAAGAAATTAGATACAAGTAAAGGTATCTAACCTCAAAACTAATATTAAAAGATAAATAGTCCCTAGCAATGGCGCTAAGAACTTGACCGGTGCTTACACACGCGTATAACGCAAGCACACGTATCATTCAATTAGTATAAAATATCGATCCCACGAGGACTTAATACCTAATCTATTAATTTTAAGAGGTCAAATAATTACTAGTATCTAATAGATTGATTGATTGATGGTGATTGATTTTAAACTTAAAAATAAGTAAATTAAATTACGCGAAAGTAGGTTTTGAAAAGTTCAATATTAAGAAACTATCCAGGGTTGTGAATCTTCCTAATATCTATTAAAAGATGAAGTGGTTATCATAAAATTGGGTAATATATTGATTTATTAACCTGGAACACTAAATTATGTAAAAGCCTCTTCTGATGGTCAATTACAAATACCCAATATAACCTAATTGAATCATTTGTCTATGTCAACCAAATTATCTAGATTCATTAAGATTAAATTCCAATTATGGCTACCCCCGCCCGACAGGTATATTCCTATCATGTAAGGAAATCTATTAAAGGGTTATCTATCCTTAAGGAAGATCGCGGGCTAGTGAATCTAAGGTCTTAAACCTAAAAACCTTTTTCCAAGTTCATTTTAAGTTTACCTAATCAATTTTATTAATGGCCAGTTAATAAAAAGCATTAAGATTAAGACTCAATAAATAAATCTTTTATTACCCAAACTATAATCTAACCCCTTATAAACCGGTAATATTAGAATTCATCACAACCTCAGATATCTAACTTAGTTATAACTGATAACTAGGGCTACTAAGAACTTAAAAGTAAAAGACATAAAGTAAAGTAAAAATAATGAAAGTAAATGCGGTAAAAAGTAAGATTACAATAAAATAAAAATGCTAAGGTAAAAGGAATTACTTTTATTATTTACTATTTAAATATCTCCCATAATATAATATATAAAATTGTGATAGTATTACCAACCAGCCATAGAGGCGGTAACCTGATTAAGTCAAATTAAGTCCAACCAGCCATTAAGGCGGTAACAATATTTGTCCATAATCCAGCCATATAGGTTGAACCAAAATAAATCTGCCATATAGGCGGTAAGAAAATTTAATTACCAACCGACTAATCTGGCGGTATCCTTACTTAGTCAGGTTTAACCAAATTAAAATGAATTACCAACCGGCCAATATAGAGGTATCCTTATTAAGTCAAATTTTAAATAGTGAATATATTATAATTACGGAAGATTAATCTAAATAGCAATAGTAAAAGAATTACCTTTAACCCTAGCAGAGGGAAGTTACCTCAGCATAGTTGAATAATAAAAACTGAAAAAGTAAAGAAAGTAAATTATTATTACAGAACGTAAATAAAAATTAATTACAAAACTGAAAATTAAAGAAACTAAGAAGAGAACTCCCTATTTACATCAGAGAATTTAGAGAGAATGGTACATCTGAAACTGAAATGTCGAACTAAATTTATAGGCGTCGATAGGGTCTCCGCATCGTGACGCGTAAGACTTTGCACGTCGCGACGCGCTCGTCATGCTGCGTGGCTTGTGGAGTGATGACACGTGGCATTCTGGATAAGTTGATAAGGTGATATGTGGCAAGGCGGCTACAACTCAATGATTATGATGACATAGCGATGATGTGGCGATGTGGATTGTCGGCACCATAGGATGATGACACGTGGCAAGGCGCACGTTAGTGGATCGGTTGTGATGTTGACACGTGGCAGACACACGTTAGCAAAGTCAAACTTCTCAGATTCTGACATGTGGACCCGGCGCACGTTAGCATGGAACGGCTCACGTTAGGCGTCGCGACACCAAAGCTTCCAGGGTCGCGACGCCAAAGCTTCCAGGGTCGCGATGTTGAGAAATTACCAAAATGCCCTTTTATCCAATTTTCACTATTTTGCTCCAAAACACCTCCAGAATGTCCTGAAATCTTATTTATTTATAAAATAACACAAAACACATCAAAATATTCACAAAACTCAAGAAAATATATAAAAAAATATTATATTAAATTTGTGGGAAATAGTGATACATTTACCACTCATCACTTGCCTGCTTTGATTTCCTTCATGTGTGCCTTATACTCGCGACAGTCACACTTCCAGTGATCCCGCTTCCCGTACTTTAGACATGCATCTTGGGATTTTTCCGTAGCCTTCCTAGAAGACTTTCTGGATTTGGCCTTACCATTCTTCTTCTTCTTCTTCTTTAAACCTCCAGTCGCCTTGGGCCAAGCCCTCGAAGACTGAGATTTTGAAGCGAAGTGCGCCTCCCGCTTCTTGCCTTTAAGAACTCTTTTTCTGCTTCGCGCAGTGTTGATATTAACTCTCCAAAAGTAGGGTATTGGTTCATCATATTGTAGTTAATGATGAACCCGCTCCAGTTGTTGGGCAGAAACTGTAAGAACAAATCTATAGAAGTCTCAGCCTCGAAGACAATGCCCAGCTGTTCGATATCAGCAATCATCTATGACATATTGTGCTTGACCGATGTACCATCTGACATACGAGCGTGAAAGAGCTTTTTTTGCAACTCATATCTCTACGATCTAAGATTATATCGATGAAGATCATGCAACTTCGCCATCATTTCATAGGGATCCAATCCCTTATTCTGTCGACAGAATTATTGAGTCATAGTAGCAAGCATTATAGATTGAGCAGTCGAGTTGTCATCGCTATAAGTCTTCCAAAGCTCTAGCTCAAGACATATGATATGGAACAAAGCCTTCATGATTCAAACACATCCGCGATGGACAAAGGTCTTGACTTTGGCCAACAAACCAGTGCCAATCTTGGATCTTGAGAATGAATCGCTCAATGGAAGGAAAACGCTTAATATTTATTGAGGGTTTTCACGTAAATTGGCAACCAATTTATTATCTTTGATTAGGTCTCATCATACACCCTTAAGCATGCATTCTAAAAGCATAATAAGGAGCGGTAAATAAAATTAATAATGATATGCAGATGGATATCTCACAAATTATTCCTAAAACAAATCACTCACTTTCCTCTCCCCGGCTAGCACTATTCTAACTTATACCCAATTATATAATACAATTAAGGAAATCTCATTAACATTGGGAATTGGTGAGAAGAGAATTACAAAGAATTGAGAGATAAGGCTAGACACGCAAGTCCAATTTAATAAATTCTAGATTTATTATAAAAATTTCCAAAACTGCCCATTCCCTTCTAATATCCATCTGATATACATTATTCATACAACACATCCATATATTCACACAAAGCATGTTATTCAATCAATCTAATCCAATTAATTAATTTTTGAAATAAGTGATCATCTAATATTCAAATAACGATTTGATTTGCGCGAGTACAACTCGTTTAAGAATAAGTACTCAAAGTACGAATTCTTGAATTATATCGAACTACAATTTTAAATCCGATTTAATTTGCATTCAATATTAATTTTTTATTTAATTCCAAATTAAATAATTACACTTTTAATGAGCCTTTACGACTTAGATTCTAAATCTAATCTTAATGGGTCTCAAAGCCCAATTAACATCCAATGTCAATTTAATTAAAGTCCAATGGGCTTTCAATTAATTTCTTAAGGCATGGGCTTTGGTCAATATGGATCAAACCCAAATACCAAGGTCCAATTAAGGAATCACCCTATTTGCCAAGAAATCAATTTTGGCCCATTAGGTCCAATTAAATATTTAAAGGCCCATATATTATATTTGGACTTAATGGAATGGTTTAGGCCCAATTTGGATTCAATCCAATTGTCCTAAACTAACTTGGCCTAACCAAGCCCATTAGGCCCAAATACAATAATTTTAGCCCAATTCCAAATTAAGCCTAATTAATTAAATTCTAATTTTCCAAATTTCATAATTTAAATAATTAAAGTGTATTGCACTAATTAATTATCTAAATTAACATTTCCAAAACATCAATTTAATTAATTAATCATGCATTATTATTTTCAATACATGTCCAACATTATCGAAACAAAATCAAGTCATTCATGCTTCCATAAGCTCACGGCAATAAGGGATTATTTACATCAACTTTGATTTCAATCCAATAAAATCACAAATCAATATATCTCATGAATTTTAAACACATCTAATGATCTAAAATCAAAAATCACCATGAGCTCCAAAGGGTCATAAATTCAGCCAAGCCAATTAATTTGGGGAAAATTAATCCAATTAATTTTTCATCAAATTGATCATGCACAACTCTAAGTTAACATTATATAAGTATACTCAAACAAATAATTTGATCAAAACATGCTCAAATCAAAAATACCCAAATCAAGATTATAAACCTTAAATTCAATTTCATGCTCAGTAAGGCTCTAATACCATTGTTGGGTTTCTAAGGTCATCCCAAGATCAAATCAAGCATGAAAAAATGTGAATACTAAAAGAAGTATAGCGGAAATATACTTAGAATGATCGGAAGAGAGGATGTGTTGATAACAAAAGTTTTTTTTGCTCCCTTTGAAAGTCTCCAAGCTTTACTTTTGTTTGAATGAAATTGGTGAGCTCCAAGTTTGTGAAGGATTCCAAACTCAAAGGATGGTTTCCCTATCACCCAGTATGATTCTTTGTGTGCTAACAATGGAGAAATTTTACAACAAAATTTCCCCAAAATTTCTTGTTATGTTCGGTCAATGAGAAAGAAAAGAGAGAGTTTTTGTTTTACTTGTCTTTTGTTTCTAAAACAAAATACCACTAATGAAAAAGGCCAAACAAATTTTGGTATATCCTTTACCAAAAAGCTAAACAAATTTTGGAGGGAAAAAACCATTTAATGCCTTCAAATACCCCCATCACCAAAAAGTGACTAGATGTCCATCACCAAAAGTTGATAAGACTTCCATCACTAAAGTGAAAATGATGTGACTTGATGTGTGCACCACTTGATCCAAAATCCAAGTAGGCCCGCAAACACATCCCGGGCTCGGGTTCATTAATTCCGAATTAACGAATTTCCGTGGTGACTTAATTAAATCAAATTTAATTAAATAATTATGCCTAGTAAAACTACCGTTAAAGTCGTTCGTGAATTAATTCTAAATTAATTCGTTCGCCCGAATTAAAATCCAATTTGAATTTTGCGTCGAAATCTAATTTCATTTAATATATCGAATATATTATTTTATCGATTAATTCTGAATTAATCGTTCTCTCTCTTCTAATTGAATTTTATCCCAGATAAATTCATGTTGTAATTCATCCTAGATTAATTATGTTCGAATCATACGTCATCGGTGAATCTTTGGGAAGCGACCCATGAGATCCCGGGATATGTGTAAGTGTCCTAGACATGCCACGGGATCTCTAAGCGTGATTCGTGTGTGAATAATAATCAAAAATAAGTTGCGGAAGACTTACATTGATCGGTTGAGTTCAAAATTTTTCATGGATGTTGAAGCTTCCAAGCTCTTGTGTGAGTATCCCTATCACCATCTTTTGACTCTCTTGTGTGCTACCAAAAACAAATGGAACAAATTAGATCTCCCAAGGAGAAGTAATTTGCCTTATGGAGAGAGGGGTAGCAATCGGCCATGTACTTTTGGCCTTTGTTTCCAAAATAGAGGCTAATTACCTCTCGGCCAAAAGTGCTGCAAAGGCCAATTCTGCCTATAGTTTCTCATGCAGGCTATTCGCCCTTTTTCCATTAATAAAGGCTAAATGCCATTTCGGCCTAGCCAAAAGTGGCAGAGAAGCCATACAAAATCCCTTTGATTATATTGGTCAATCGAGAGAGATTGCTTTTATTTATTTTTCTTTTTAAAAGAATGAAGTCAGAGAGATTAAATTCCAACTTTTGCTTTTTTTCTTAAATAAGAAAAGTCAAAAGCATTAAATGAAAATCAAAAGCAATTTGCTTTTCTATCGGCCAAAAGCATTTTCACTCAATAATGTGGCCATTGGCCATTCGGCCAAATCCAATAAAGGTCTTTCGGCCAAAAGCCAGGGAGAGAGAGAGATTAATTTCCAAAATTAAATGTATATTGAGTGTTTCACAAGACTCCATCAAAACCCATCATCCAATCAATTACCAAAGGTGACTAATGATGTAAGTGAAGTGGACTCACTTTAAATTCAAAATTCAAGTGGGCTTGCTCAACACAGTTTGGGCTCGGATTCGTTTAATCTGATTAAATGAATTTTTCGCTGCGTTATAATTAAATCCAATTTAATTAAATAATAATACCCAGTAAAATTATTATGAAAATAGCTCGCGAATTAATTCCAAATTAATTTGTTCACTAAAATTAAAATCCAATTTAATTTCCCGTTGAATCTGATTTCAATTAATATATCTAATATATTATTTTAGCCCAATTAAATAAATTAAATAGTAAAATCTAAAAAAATTATTTTACCGATTAATTCCAAATTAATCGCGTTCTCTCCTATCGATGAATTTAATCCTAAATAAATTCTCGACGTAATTAATCACAGATTAATTCTTTCTCTGAGAATTAATCACAGATTAATTCTTGCCGTAATTAATCCCATATTAATTTTCTCTCTTTATTAATCACATATCAATATTCTCTCTTTTAATTAATCCCAGATTAATATTGTTCGAGTCAAACTTCATCGGTGAATCTTTGGGATGCGACCCAAGAGATCCCTGGATATGTTGGCAGTAAATACGGCTATCGGACTATCCGAATACGTGCGTACCTAGTACCACGTATTTATCAATTTACAAGACATGGTTGGCTTCTAGCAAAGCATCGTGCCTACCCAATTCTCCAGAAATATTCTGTTATGGAATATATGATCTTTGTCAGGTGTAGTATACGTAATATTGCATATTACGATCCAGTATCGGATGTCAAATGCAAGGCCTGGGGCTGGAGTTGTGTCTGCCCCGTACGAAGCATATATCGGATCACAAACAACTAGTCTCTTTATGATCAGAAAGTCATGGCCTAGTCATACTTCTCCAATGGCTATAGCACTTAGAGTACCAGTTCTGTATCCCGACGTGATCATCATCTCCATATGACTGAAGTGATACTTCCGTCTTGACATCACACCCAATACACTACGATTCTCAGTATACCCAAAAGAGGCGTACACAGAACCTGTTAAAGCCCTGGGTGACCAAAACCAAAGTATATTGATTGTCGCATGTATTAGCGATACAAGTCTCAGGTTAAGACCAAATACACCTACCCTGATTCGGATTCCCATAGACACAAAGTCATACTACCAATGGGATTCCGAGGGGTCTATCCAGAGCGAACCTGTTTCCGTACCATCGGTAAACAGAACCTCCTATTACACTCGCATGAGTATCCAATACCCAAATATATGAGAACTATGTCGTTACGCTTCCATAACAAGCACAAATGTAATATTAGCCTATTCCGCATTATCAATGTCCAGTCTCGATAATACTACGATTAGAGATATTTAATTATTAAACCTTTATGGATTAATACTGTCTCATATCTTATTAATTCGGAACTAATCATAAGGAATTTTTTCATTTATATATCCTAGTAATCAAATTACAAATGATAAAAGAGTAATTTCCTTTTTCACATAGTTAATTTGTATAATACCATATTCTGTACAAATAGTGATGATATGGGTCATAATTATCCAAAAATCTCCCAGTTGGCCTATAGCCAATCACTCAAGTGTCTAACACTTGAACTTTGTACGGGGTCGCTCAAACTTCTGCTGAGAAACATCTTTTGTCAGCGAATTTACAAGATTATCATCTGATGCGATTTATTCGATCATTACATTGCCATGATGTATGTTCGAAAGAATCAGATGAATTAGTTGAAGTATATACTTGGATCAATAATGAGACCGTGATTCTTTAGCCTGCGCTGTAACCTAGCTCAGCTGCTAATAGAACTACTCCTAATCTGATTAGGATTATTTGGATCCAAAATGCTTCTATTGCTGGCTCAGTTGCAGCAATGTTCCGCTTTTGTTATTTATTCGGCAACAGTATCTTGCTTGGAATATTTCCAGCTCATTGTTCCGTTATTCAAAATATATATGTACCCTTATTACGACTTATAGTCATTTTTATCGGTTTGGAAACTTACAGCGGTGAACCTAGTTACCTCAAGTTCTCTTTTCCTCATATTTAAAGAAAGCATCTTTGGTTCATCCAAGATACTCAAGGATGTTCTTTACTTCAATCCAGTGACCATCATATGGATTGGCCTGATCGTGACTCCATATGCTCAAAGCATGTGAGACACCAGGTCACGTACATGTCAAAACGTACGAACTTTGTTAGGGTGTCTGCAGCTTTCTAGATCTATCCCAGTAGATCTTTATTCCTAGAATAAAGCTTGCTTCTTCCAGGTATATCATGGAGAATTTTTCATGAAGCCAAGCTTTCACCAATTTTAATATGGGAATGTTATCGCTAAAAAGTAATACATCATCAACTTATAGGACATTCATTGTCAGTGCGCTCACACTAACCTTCTTATATACACAAGAATCATCTTCGTTTTGAATTAAATCATATACCATTATGATTACATCAAAAAGCTGGTTCCAAGAACGTAATGCTTGCTTCAATCCATAAATGGATCGATTTAACTTGCAAATCTTGTTTGCATGTTTTAGAACGACAAAACTGTCAGAATGTTCTTTACATCCTGCAAAAGGTTTCCGTTAAGGAAAATGATTTTAGCGTCTAGATGTCATATTTCATAAATGAAATATACAGTTTATAGCAAGCATTATCCAAATGGATTTAATCATGGCAATAGGTGGAAGAGTTTTATCGTAGTCGAAACTATGTCTCTGACGATACCCTTTCTTTACAAGCCTAACTGTGTACATTTTTATGTTGACATCCATGTATGTCTTCCTTGAAGACTCATATAGTACCAATAGGCAAAATACCTTATGTTACATCAACTAGTATCCAAACTTGGTTTGTATACATGGAATCCATTTCGGACTTCATGGCACTTTGCCATAAAATGAGTCGATACCTTGTATCACTTCCTCATACGTAATGGGTTCTTGTGTATTCGAAGATTATTGGTACAGTTTCATCCTTGATGAACTGTTGGTGTTCCGTGAGGACTCGGTGCCTGGAACAGTATTACTTTGATTTTCATCGAGTTTTACTTTCCTCCCACTTACCACTGAATATAGGAATTCCTCTTAGGAAAACCGCATGGAGAGCAACAATTACATTGTTCTCTTATGAGTTGTATAAGTACTATACTATGTTTTCCCTAGGATAACCTACAAATAGGCACTTATCCAATTTGGGTTCTAGTTTGGTACCATCCAAACATATGTCTAGCATTCCCAAATCTTTAGGAATAAGAAACTTGGTTTCTTTTCAGTTCATATCTAATATGAAGTCTGTCTAACAGATTTTCATGGAACCTTATTCAAAATAAGTACTGCACTGTTTAATACATATCCTTAGAAGGAAAATGGTAGCTCAGAGCGACTCATCTGTTTAAGTATTGTCCATTATGGTCTGACCGCAATGTTCTAATACTTTTATCGGTCTGTTTACATATTTCGTGTCGAAACTTTTTGATTTTATCAAAAGTTTCTTACTTGTGTTTCATAAGATACACATAACTGTAAAGCGATGCCACATCGGTAAAGGTTACGAAGTATTCATATCCACCTCTAGCCTAGCTAGATATGGGCCCACTTACGTCACAATGAACGAGGGCAAACAGATCGGTGGCACTTTGCACTTTTACCAAGTAAAAGGTGTTTTAGGCACTTTGCCTAATTAAACTAGATTCGTAGACATCATTTGAATTAGAATCAAATCCGTCCAGGTATCCACTCTTCGAAAGTATGGATATACGAGTCTTGTTAATTCATCCCAGATGACAATGCCATAAATAAGTCTCATTTGATTACTCAATTTGAGCTATTTATTTGTCATATTATATGTTTGAGATTCATTCATATTCCAAATATAAATACTATTATTCACATCTAATGTGTTATTTCAATATCAGCTTTATAAACAAAACACCTTGTGTTCTGGAATACAAAGGTATACCCGCAACGGGTTTAAACAAGATATAGAGATAATGTTCCTAGTCAAACTAGATACATTATAACAGTCTTCTAATTTAAGTACATGCCCAAAGGGCAGTTCCAAAACTTAGGTTTCTATAGTCAAAACAGCGACTTTCGTCCTATTTCCGACTCATAGGTCGATCTCATATGAAGCCAGTTTCCTGCTTACCAGCAGATCCCGCACATCAGTACATATATTCATGTATCACATCTAGTATCAAAATCCAATTTTAAAACCAGTAGTGAGCACGTTTATAACAATATTCTTGAAGCCGGAACCTTGTCCCGCTTTCACTTCCTTCATGTCTTTTTGAGAAGCTCTTGCTTAAGAGGTTATACTCTCAATCTGAAAATTAAAGCCGTAAAGATATTTTCCCCAGGATTATGTTCTTTGACGCTAATCTGTCACTTATCTTGATTACTATAGTCCATCTATCCAATCAATGATTTCGGGTATAATTAAATATAATGATTACTATAGTCTAACTATATAATCAACTACAATTGATCGGTTACATTCAAATATATTGATTACTATAATCCAATTATATAACCAACTACAAATAAAATAGTTTGAATTCAATCCAACTGTTTAATTAAAACAACAATTGAATATTAGTCCAACTAATATATTAATAAAGATGATGAAAAATGAAATGAGAGCGTATTGGCAAGTATCTAAATGAAATTACAAATTTAATACTTGCCTCCTACTATTTTTCGGCGAGCCTCTAACCCTCTGTGGAGTACTCAGGAAACCTAGTTTCCTAGTGGGCAAGGATCCCGTTAAATAACACACAACCTTGACTTTGGCCAACAAGATGTATGATATTTAACTAGGTAGATCTCTAAGATCAATTGGATCTCATCCAATTCCTAGATCCAGTAGGTGGACATCCAAGTCCGAAATATATATCCTATATATGCCAATATATCCAATATATTACCTAACATTTTCCTCTGAATCAACTAAGCCTTGGTTTGGCACAATAAGCTTAATGATTCCAGTTAAGCGGGACCCATTGACTTTGGAAAGCTTCATAATCGATGTCGATGGACAAGAAGTGATCTTGACTTTGGCCAACAAATCACAACTTGGACAAGACATACGATATGGAACAAAGCCTTCATGATTCAAACACATCCACGATGAACAAAGGTCTTGACTTTGGCCAACAAACCCGTGCCAATCTTGGATCTTGAGAGAGAATCACTCAATTGAAGGAAATTGCTTAAACTTTGTTGAGGGCTTTTGTCGCGAGATGGCAACCAATTTATTATCTTTAATTAGGTCTCATCATACACCCTTAAGCATGCATTCTAAAAGCATAATAAGACGCGAATAAAATAATAATGATACATGGATGGATATATAATACATTTTGTTCCTAGAACAAATCTCTCTCTTTCCTCTCTCCCGCTAGCACTATTCTTACTTCTACCCAATTACATAACACTTCTAAAGAAACCTCATTTACATTGAGGGGAATATGTGAGAAGAGAAATACAATGAGAAAAGAGATAATAGGCTGAACACGAAGGTCTAATTTAATAAATTCTAAATTTATTACAATAATTTCCAAAATTGCCCTCACCCATCTAATATCCATCTTATATGCATTATTCATACATACATCCAAGTATTCACACAAAGCATGTTATTCAATCAATCTAATCCAATTAATTAATCTTTGATTAATGACCATCCAATGTTCATACAACGATTTGATTTGCGCGAGTCAAACTCGTTTAAGAATAAATACTCAAAGTAAGTATTCTTGAATTATATCGAACTAAAATTTTAAATCTAATTTAAATTTTATCCAATACTAATTCATATTTAATTCCAAATTAAATAATTACACTTATTTATGTGCCTTAAAGACTTAGATTCCAAATCCAATCTTAATGGGTCTCAAAGGCCCAATTAGTATCCAATACTATTTAATTAAAGTCTAATGGGCTTTTAATTAATTCTTTAGGCTTGAGTTTTCAGCCAAAATGGATCTAACCCATAATGCCTAGGCCCATTAGGAATCATCATATGCCATAGAATCAATTTCGGCCCATTAGGCCCAATTAAATTATTAAAGGCCCAATAGTTATATTTTGGACTTTATGGAAATAGTTTAGGCCCAAACATAATCCAAGACTAAAATTTGGCCCAACCAACCCATTAGCCAAATACAACAAATTAAATTAATACATTATTCCAAATTATATATTAATTCAATTAAAGTGCAATTAACATAATTAATTAATTAATCTAGTATTTCCAAAACACTAATTAATCTAATTAATCATGCTTAACGTTTTAATTTATGTCCAACACAAATTAAAGCACAATCAATCCAGTCCAACATGCTTCACACTCACGGCAATACATGAAATTAACATCCAATTTTGATTTCAATCTAATTAAATCAATAATTAACATTCAATTTCATGTGAATCAACATATCCAATAGTCTAATTCAAAAAATTAACCATAAACTTCCCAGGGTAGTAATCGGCCAAGCATGGATTTTGGGAATTTTTGATCTAATCAATTTGTCACAAATCCAGTGATATACAAATCCAATTAAACATCATATAAACTCAACCATACAATCAATTTAGGAAAAATCAAGCTCTAAGCATAAAATCCCAAATTAAAGTTTACAAATCCTAGAATTTAAATCATGCTTAGATCTCGCTCTGATACCATTGTAAGTGTCCTAGACATGCCACGGGATCTCTATGCGTGATTCGTGAGTGAATAATTATCAAAAATAAGTTGCGGAAGACTTACATTGATCGGTTGAGTTCAAAACTTTTCATGGACGTTAAAGCTTCCAAGCTCTTGGGTGAGTATCTCTATCACCATCTTTTGACTCCCTTGTGTGCTACCAAGAACAAATGGAAAAAATTAGATCTCCTAAAGAGAAACAAATTTGCCCTTTGGAGAGAGGGGTAGCAATCGGCCATTTATTTTTGGCGTTTGTTTCCAAAACAGAGGCTAATTGCCTCTCGGCCAAAAGTGCTGCAAAGGCCAATTCTGCCTATAGTTTCTCATGCTGGCTATTCGACCTTTTCCAAAAGTTGCAGAGAAGCCATACAAAATCCCTTTGATTATATTGGCCAATCGAGAGAGATTGCTTTTATTTATTTTTCTTTTTAAAAGAATGAAGTCAGAGAGATTAAATTCCAACTTTTGCATTTTTTTTTCTTATATAAGAAAAGTCAAAAGAATTAAATGAAAATCAAAAGCAAAAGAAAAGCAATTTGTTTTTCTATCGGCCAAAAGCATTTTCAGTCAATAATGTGGCAATTCGGCCAAATCCAATAAATGTCATTCGGCCAAATTCCAGGGAGAGCGAGTGTGTGATTAATTTTCAAAATTAAATGCATATTGAGTGTTTCACAAGACTCCACCAAAACCCATCATACAATCAATCATCAAAGGTGACTAATGATGTAAGTGAAGTGGACCCCACTTTAAATTCAAAATTCAAGTGAGCTTGCTCAACACAGTTTGGGCTCAGATTCGTTTAATCCGATTAAATGAATTTTTCGTCGCGGTATAATTAAATCCAATTGAATTAAATAATAATACCGAGTAAAATTATTACGAAAATCGCTCGCGAATTAATTCCAAATTAATTCGTTCGCTAAAATTAAAATCCAATTTAATTTCCCGTTGAAATCCGATTTCAATTAATATATCTAATATATTTTTTAGCCCAATTAAATAAATTAAATAGTAAAATCTAAAAAATTTATTTTACCGATTAATTCCAAATTAATCGTGTTCTCTCTTATCGACGAATTTAATCCTAGATAAATTCTCGATGCAATTAATCCCAGATTAATTCTTTCTCTGATAATTAATCTCATATTAATTCTTGCCGTAATTAATCCCAAATTAATTTTCTCTCTTTATTAATCCCATATCAATATTCTCTCTTTTAATTAATCTCATATTAATATTGTTCGAGTCAAACTTCATCGGTGAATCTTTGGGATGCGACCCAAGAAATCTCTGGATATGTTGGCAGTAAATACGACTATCGGACTATCCGAATATGTGCGTACCTGGTACCACGTATTTACCAATTTACAAGATATGGTTGGCTTCTGGGAAAACACCGTGCCTACCCAATTCTCCAGAAATATTCTGCTACGAAATATATGATCGTTACCATGCGTAATATATGTAGTATTGCGTATTACGATCCAGTATCGGATGTCATATGCAAGGCCTGGGGTTGGAGTTGTGTCTGTCTCGTACGAATCATATATCAGATCACAAGCAACTAGTCTCTTTATGATCGGAAAGTCATGACCTAGTCATGACCTAGTCATACTTCTCCGATGGCTATAGCACTTAGAGTACCAGTTCTGTATCCCTGCGTGATCATCATCTCCATATGACTGAAGTGATACTTCCTTCTTGACATCACACCCAATACACTACGATTCTCAATATACCCAAAAGAGGCGTATAAAGAACCTGTTAAAGCCCTGGACGACCAAAACCAAAGTATATTGATTGTCGCAAGTATTAGCGATGTAAGTCTCAGGTTAAGACCAAATAAACCTACCCTGATTCAGATTCCTATAGACACAAAGTCATACTACCAATGGGATTCCGAAGGGTCTATCCAGAGCGAACATGTTTCCGTACCATCGGTAAATAGAACCTCCTATTACACTCGCATGAGTATCCAATACCCAAATATATGAGAACTATACCTACGCTTCCATAACTCGCACAAGTGTAATACTAGCCTATTCCGCATTATCGATGTTCGGTCTCGATAATACTACGATTAGGGATATTTAATGATTAAACCTTTGTGGATTAATATTGTCTCATATCTTATTAATCTGGAACTAATCATAAGGACTTTTATCATTTATATATCTTGGTAATCCAATTACAAATGATAAAAGAGCAATTTCCTTTGTCACATAGTTAATTGTACAACAACACCATATTCTGTACAAATAGTGATGTTATGGGTCATAATTATCCAACAATATATTGGTAGTAAATCCGACCGTCGGACTATCCGAACACGTGTGTACCTCGAACCATGTTCTTACTGATTTACGAGACATGGTTGGCTTCTAGCAAAGCTATGTGCCTACCCAATTCTCCATAAATATTTTTTAAGGAATATATAATCTATGTCAGGCGTAGTATACTTAGTATTGCATATTTCGATCTAGTATCGGATGTCACATGCTAGGCCTGGTGCTGGAATAGTGTCTGTCCCGTACGAAGCATATATCGGATCACAAGCAACTAGTCTCTTTAATCGGATAATTATGACCTTGTCATATTATCCCGATGGTTGCAACACATTAGAGTATCAGTTCCGTATCCATGTGTGATCATCATCTCCATATGGCTGAAGTGATACTTCCGTCTTGACATCACATCCAATACACTACGATTCTCAATGAGGCCAGAAAAGGTGTAAACGGAACCTGTTAAAGTCCCGGACGACCAAAACCAAAGCGTATTGATTGTCGCAAGTACTAGCGATGTAAGTCTCAGGTTAAGACCAAATACACCTACCCTGATTCGGATTCCCATAAACACATTAGTCATACTACCAATAAGATTCCGAAGGGTCTATCCAGAGCGAAGCTGTTTCCGTACCATCGGTAAACACAACCTCCTATCACACTTGCATAAGTATCCAATACTTAAATATATGAGAACTATGTTGTTACACTTTTATAACACGCACAAGTGCAATATTAGTCTATTCTGCATTATCGATGTCCAGTATCGATAATACTACTAATATGGATATTTAATGATTAAACCATTGTGGATTGATACTGTCTCTTATCTTATTAATCCGGAACTAATCATAAGGACTTTTATCATTTATATATCCAAGTAATAAAATTACAAAATGATAAAATGTAATTTCCATTGTCACATAGTTAATTTGTACAAAAACCACAATGTCTTTTAAAAATAGTGACGCTATGGGTCTTAATTGTCCAACAGTTCATCTACAAGTTCCCAGACTTAGTTGGAGTATATAGACTCCATCTCTAGGTTCATGGCTTTGAGCCATTCCTCTTGATCAGAATCATCAATTGCACTACGATAGGTCAATGGATCATCTATACAATCACTGGATGCGACAACTTGTGCCTTTCCAACTCCAAGATTGCGTTCAGGTTGTCATACAACCTTCACACTATGTCTAGGTGGTAGATCATTCTGATCAGCTTGCATCTGACGCTCAGATGTCGAAGGCGCTATGTATTTATCAATTATCGTTGACGATAGTGTACTGGGCGAACCAGCAAGTAACTCCTCGAGTAACACTTTACTTCGAGGTTTGAACTCCCTCATATAATCCGCTTATAGAAATGTAGCGTTTATCGATACAAACACATTGTTATCATAAAAACTATAGAATAATCCACCCCTAGTCTCCTTAGGATAGCCTACAAATAGGCATACCTGAGAACGTGGCTCCAACTTTGTAGTCTTATTGTTCAGCACATGTGCTAGACACCCTCATATGTGGAAATATTGTAAACTAGTTTACGACCATTCCATAACTCTAAGGGAGTCTTAGGAACATATTTAAATGGAACAATATTGAGTATATGCATTGCGATTTGCAGTGCATATCCCCAAAATGAACTAGATAGTGAGCTATAACTAAACATAGATCTTATCATGTCTAGTCCAATTTCTCCTCTCTGCAACACTATTTTGTTGTGGTGTTCCAGGTGCTATGAGCTGTGATACTATCTCATGCTCAACTAAGAATTCCTCGAAATCTCTATCAAGGTATTTTCCTCCATGATCTAATCATAGAATTTTGATTGTTTTACCTAACTGGTTCTCAACCACAACACGATACTCTTTGAACTTTTCAAAAGTATCTGACTTGTGTTGCATTAGGTAAACATACCCATATCTAGAATAATCATCAATGAATGTGACGAACTATTCATAACCACCTTGGGCTCTTACATTCATTGGTCCATAAATGTCCGAATTTATTAGCTCAAGTGGTTGACTGGCACTTATACCTTTTCCAGTAAAAGGTCCATTGGTCATTTTTCCTTCTAAACAGGATTTACAAACTGGTAACGTTCCGAGATTTAACTGGTTTAAGGCTCCATTCTTTATCAATCTGTCTATTTGATCAAGATTGATATGACCAAGTCTAAGATGTCATATATACTTGTCATCATGAGAAATCTTTGGCTATTTAGTTTTAGGTTTCTCAACCTTAAATATTTCAGCGTTGAGCAGTGACCTATTTGTTAACGGTCTTAACATATACAAGTTATTTTTTGAGTTTCTTATGCATATGGTTAATCCATTTCTACCAATAATAACCAAATTGCTATCAAAAGAAACTGAATAACTATTATCCAAAAGTTTAGAAACATAAATCAAATTCTTGTGAAAACTAGGAATGAATAACACATTGTTCAAATTTAAAAAACTGTTATTTGTAAAATTTAAACTAGAAACTCCCACTGCTCTTGGTGAAACGGTATCCTCTGTTCCGACCCTCATAATGTAGTCACCTACAGCAAGGTCCCTTCATGAGTCAAGTAGCTGGAAAGAAGAACAAACATGGTTAGTGGCTCCAAAATCAACAATTCAGACAAATTTATCATGCTCCACTAATAGAGATTCGATAACGAGTATATCATATTTACCTGTTTTCTTTTCTCCTTCAGCTCAGGAATGGATTTAAGACAATTCCTTTTCCAATGCACATTCTTGTTGCAGTGGAAACATTTTCCCTTGGGCTTAGCATCCTTGGAGCGTTTCTTGTTCTTCTTCTTCATGGGCTTTGTCTTAGCCTTCCCAGTGCTATTCTTCTTCATCTTGCAAATTTAGAAGACTCGGCAATATTTACCTTAGCACCGAACTTACGAGGATCTACAAGCATGGACTCGTAATGGGTGAGCTCATTAAGCAGTTGGGTCAAAGTAAAAATCAACTTGTTCATAACATAGTTTCTTTTAAACTATAGGAAACTCTTTGGAAGAGTTTCCATAATCATGGTCACCTGGCTACGCTCGTCAATACGAGCTCCAGTGTTGAGATAGGTCATTTCCTCAAGACATCTCTCGGACTAATGTCTCATCCTTCATCCTAGCAGTCATCGCTGAGACCACGGCCTCATGATGTTGACGTTCTGAAAGCTGCGCGAACATACCCTGTAATAACTCCATCATCTAAGATGTTAAAGCCATAGGTTCATGCTTTGTAGCAAGAACTTCAAACATCCATGCTAGTAAGTAGCAGTGGGCATTCTCATTAGCTGCGACCCATTTTTGGTAGGTATCGCGCACAACTTGACCATCATTTCTGGCCGGCTCGGGGAGCACTCTCCTCCGTCAGGACAAACTTTAGGTCTTCACAGACCAGGATAGCATTCATGTTACTTTTCCACTTAATATAATTTTCTCCCGTTAATTTATCGTTTGAGAGTATGGAAATAATTGGAGAAACCATGGCTGAAAAATAAAATAAACATGCATTAATATTCATTCATCACATATTAAAATCATCAAATAATTTTGGCATAAAATTAAACATGATGCATGAATCCATGAATAAAGAATTAGAAACCTAAGAGAATTACTATGCCACGGAAATCTATCATCACATAAGTAATTGACGTCGTATAGTAGGTCAAGTACTTGCATGATAGATCGAGACAATCTCAGTCAATTAATATATGTGGGAATAACTCTTATTCCTATATTAAACAACTATTATTTCATTTGATCAAAGAATTTTATTAATAGTTGATTATTCCTTTATGGGTGTGACCGGCCGTTTTGGGATTCTTGGACTTAACGAGTGAAGTGCCGCCATTGGATAGGTCAGTTCACAAAAAACATCTAGAATCCCTATCCTCTCGGAATCCAAACCTGATATTGACCCAAAATGGACACCATCCGTAGGGGGACGAAAGCAAAGTCGTCTCCAGATGCCTTTTGAATGTCACATTTTTGGACTAACAACGGAGATCGCGGGATATAATATCGTATATCCATCTCTCACTCACTATTTTAAAATTAAGGTTTCTATTTATAAAATATCTAATATTTTAATTCAACTAGTGTGAATAAATTTATGGCGGCTAAATCATAACTTTTATTAACACTAGTTCACCATTAGTGACCTAACCAATTTTAACTCTTAAATTTATATCAATAATTATCCATTAGTCTCTAATTGTATTACTCAATTAAACTAATTTAATTAGAGTGATATTAGTGATTAAGCCCAATGGAATTTATTATATACCAATGGAATTTATTATGCACTAATTAAGCCCAATATATTAGAATTCAAATTTTAAACCATAAATCCAATTAATCCAATTAATTGATTTCCACGCATATCATATTCTAATTTAAACACTTTAAATCACATAAAATCATATTTCATGTCTATAACGATAATACATCTAAAATATGTTATGGCATGTGAAATGCAAGAGTATGCACCCTAAGCTATATGACATTTTAATCAAACAATTCGAATTAAATATACATATAACAAAAAAAAAATATTTTGCATTGACCAGGCTGTTATTTTTCCTATACTAATCTAATTAGTACATAAAATTACCAAGAGATGGCTCCTTTGGTGCTCCAAATTACAACAATTGAAAATTAACATTAGAAAATAAAATTACAACAATTGTAAAAATTGGCCTTATGGCCTTACATCCTAAAATCAAAACCAACAAATAAATAAGAGCCGGAAAAATTTACGACCAATGAAAAATCCATTCATCACATGAAAAATAATTAATAACCATTCATCATATGAATATTATTTTTTGCCTACTCATCTAAAAATACAAATCAATATTTATAACTTATATAAACATATTAAAAACATTAACTTAAATGAAAAAGAGAAGTTAAGAACACTTTTCAACCTCGCTCTTGATTCCAATTATAGAAAATGATTTCCTCGCGCAGCAGAAACAGTTTAGGCACACGGATCAGACTTGAAAAACTTTTATACCCTTCTCCTTTGAATGCCGAAAGCTACTGCTATCACCACTGAAATTTTAATTCAGTTTTAGATAAAATTCCAGCCCTGAAACAGCCCTAAAACAGTCCTCGAATAGCCCCGAATAGCTAGACAAAAAAATGGACTGTTATGGACTGGATTCGCTCCCAACGCACTGTAGAAACAGCCACTAAAATGCATGGACAACAGTTGTGTTTTGGTACTAATTTTTCACTTGAAAACACCCCCAACACAACCCAAAAACATCAGAAAATACTCTCCAAAAATTCTGGATTATAATGAAACCAAACGGAGTTCCGTTTCACCAAGATAGAGGCGGCAATTAGCCAAAAACATTACTGACTACCGAATACAAAGAGAAAGAGAAGAAGATGAATTTTTTTCGACACCACAAGTCTTCCGAACTATATCTTGTTACCAACGAAAACTTTTATGGGCAAGACTCACAAGATAATCTCTAAATGATTTAGGGATTGAGTCACACAAACAACTTTTGTTCTTTTGATTATTTATTTTTCTTCTTTTTCTTTTGTTTTTTGATTTCTCAACTTTTGAGAGAATTGGAGAAGAAGAAGAAAGGTGGCTAGGGTTAGAATGAGATCCTTAGGCAAAAAGAAAAAATAAAATCTTTTTTATACCTAGGGTTATTTATTTCCAAAACAAACAAAACCCTTCCCCTCCCACCTTAACATGTTTCGGCCATGGCATCTATTTTTCTTTAATTTTGTAACAATTGTATTAACTTTCAATAAAGGCGATATATGATACAAAAATAAAAAGTTGATACCTTATTAAAAGGTTTAAAACTTCCAAAATAATGTCAAGGGTTTCCAAAGCCCAAAAATTGGAATTCCTAATTTAACCTTACATTAAACAAATTTGGAATTCCTAATTTGACCTTATATTAAATTATATCTTATATAATTGAATACATTTATTTAAATATCATAAATTTGATAAAACCATTTATTAACTTTTAATATAATATTTCAAGTGTGACAAAATAATATTATTAATCATATTAATAATATTTATACATTTGTGGGTATATAATTGGACTATCCAATTATACTAAATCCGTTATAGTAAATAGATCTAGCACGGGGACCAAATGGACCTACGGTTCAGAGCTCCAATAATCTCGAAATATTAATTAAGTTCTTAATTAAATATTCTGAATTATTAACTCTGGGTTATTTCACTAAAAACCTGAAGTTGCACTCTCGTTGCCGCAGATGATATATTAAGCCGAACCAAGTCGGTGTCCATCGATATAGTCACTATATATAGATTAACCCTTCACGAGTATCTCGTAATTAGAGCTGGGTTATAATGTCCGTTATACCCCTCTAATTATTTTTACCTTAAGTACCATTGATTCTCTAATAAATAATTTATTCATAACCATTATGAATTTTAATCTTTCTATTCGTAATTGAAAGACTTGAGCACTCTAACTGTTCAAGTACCGAATCAACCCTTAAAAAATATAATCCTCTACTTCTCGTTGGAAGGAGTGAACTCCATATCTATGAGAAATATTCCTAGTTACATAACAGACTATGCCCAAAGTACTAGCTATTGGTCGGGACTGCTACACCAACCTCATATTTGTAATCAAAGGACATAGCCTACCATGTAGGAGTTCGTAGTACACTCAGGATTAAGATTAATCCATATATAACCATCTAGTAGATCGAAATGACTTTCTTTGTTTAACAGATATTAAAAGAATGTCATTTCCATCTTGGTCCAGTCCTATACGATCACATCATACAAGGTGCCTTCATTCTCATGTCTCTACATGGACGATCTCGGTTCAAGGTCGTCATCCAAATATAGAATGGACCACAGCTATAGATAAACCACAAACAAAGTACCTGTTTTGTTTACTCTTCATGGACTATTTAAGATTACTAACTTCAGACTTAAATCCTCTTGTATATGACAATCGTACACTAAGTCTGAAGGCACATAAGTAATCTAGGGTATTCAAGATAATTTAAAATATGCGAAAATTAAACAAACACTTTGATAAATGAATAATAAATCATTTTATTTCAAAACACATAAGCCGTTTACATCATATGTAGCTCTAAGGAAGACATCCCAAAAAAGGATGTAGCACACTGTTAGTTAAGAATTATAGACTCCAAAAGCTTGCTACTAGGTTTGAAGTCGCTATGATGAAAGATGATGAATATTTGACGACTTTAACGCTGAGATTAATGATGTCATTAACTCTCGCTTTAACCTTGGTGAGACTATTCCTGCGAAAAGGATAGTTAGGAAAATCCTTAGATCCCTGCCTAAAAGGTTTTTACCAAATACCACTGCCATTGAGGAAAGTAAAGACTTGGATATTCTAAACTTAGAAGACCTCAAAGGAAACCTTCAGGTTTAAAAGAGAAAACTTCCTGAATATAGAAAGCCTAAGAATATAGACATGTTTCATATAATGATGATGAGGATCATACTCTCACATATGCTGATATGGCCATGTTTCTGAAAAAGTTCAAGAAAATTCTTAAAATGAAGAATAGTGGTTGTAGGAATGATAGGGATAAAGAAGACAAAGCTAGAAAGAGTAGTCGGAGTATAAGAGAGTCTACAGAGGACAATGATAGCAAAGCTCACACTATCCAATGTCATGAATGTGAAGGGTTTGGGCATATAAGATCTGAATGTCCCACATATCTAAAGTCTAAGGGAAAGAAAGTTATGGCAGTCTCATATAGTTCTTTAGAAGGTGTCTATAATTCTAATGAATCTCCTAAAGAAAAAATCAATTACATTTTATTTTCTTCAAGTGTGGTTGTGAAAGAGAGACCAATGTTAGTGAATTGGATGCATGTTCGGAGTTCTCTCACAATGATTTTATAGATGAGGATGATATTTAGGTAGCTCACGATGTTAGTGATATATTTTTTTCACGATGTTATGGCAGTCTCATTGTAACATCCTGCCTGAGCCAAGATACTGCCGGCATGAGACAGACTAATCCCGCCTCCATCAGCCTCTGACTCTGAAATTCGGCATGACCTCTGCTAAAAGTCATGCAACCTAGATCAAAGTCCAGCACCTCAATACAACCTATAGGGCCCAGAAACAATATATCACTAACATAAACAACTCAAGACAAAATATAATTGGGCTCCATACCCGAAATATGTATAAATAAAAATTTTACAAACTAAACATTATACAATTCAAATTCTCTACAACTTGACTCTGATACTTCCAAGACCTGGTGACTGGCTGACTGCAACGCTGCTATCCACCTTCTCAAGCTCAGGTGTCTGTGGTCGACCGATCAGGTCACCAACCTGTAAAATCTCAAACATTGTTTGTAACGACCGGTAGTTCTTACTACTGCCTGCAGTGGTATTATTGCGTGTGAGGAAATGACATGTAAAATAAATTATGATGGGACCTAAGTATATCTATAAAATGAATTTGGAGACGATCGGTAGACTTCTCGAAGTCCCGTGACGAGACTGTACCGTATTTATTATAAATCACCCTTAGTATTTTGGGCATAATATTTTCATACGATCTCTGATTTTTATGAATTTTATATCCTTAAAAATCTTAGACTGAGACCTACAACTTCTGTGCTAAATATTTTTCCAAATTCGGACCAGAACTTGGTCGAAAATACGAATCAAAATCTGGATGAATAGTAACTTCGAGGCTAAAAGAGAGAAATCTCAATTTCTCTAGATATTTCCACACTTTTCCCATATGTTTCCAAATATCATACACCCCCTCTATATATATGTCACACTATTCACAATTATCAATTTAGGAAAAATAAAATAAAATAAAGTAAAGAAACTGTAAGGAAGAAAAGAGGGAAGGAGAATAAGAGAGGAGGAAAGAAGAAGAAGAAAATAAGAAATAGGAAAGAAGAAGAAGAAGAAGAAATACGGAAAGAATAAGAAGAAGGAAGAAGAAGAGGAGAAATGATCAAGCAAGAAAGGTAAGAACCCATGAGCCATTTTCTTTAAAATGGTGTGTTTAATGATTTAGCAATGTGTAATGTTGAAGAACATGAGTATGATGATGATTATGAGATTTCTTTGTTTTAACTTAATAATTAAGATGGTAGACCTCATTTGTTTAATTGGGGTGAAAATGGGTTAAGTTGATAAAGTGAGAAAAAAAATTAAATTCTTGATGGATTAGTAGTTTAGTTGATGAAAAATAGTGTGTAAAATGATGAATGAAAAGTTGGTTTGTAGCTTGGAAGTATTGGAATGGAGTAAAGATAGAAGATTTGGAATTGGGATTGAGTTAGAGAAGAAAACCAGTAACCTATTCTTCCAAGTCGTGTCGTGACGCGGCCCTTGTGTCGCGACGCGCAACAGAAAAGTCTGAGAGACGATTCTTGTTCGCGAGCGTCGCGACGCGAGAACAAAACATGGCCAAATAGTTTTAAATCCCTTAAATCCTATTCTTACGCGTTCAAGGCCACCCTTGGAATCTCGTATTAATCTATACACATATCTTATACTAAGATACGATTATTATAAGTCTTGATCATATAGCATTCGCATGAATCTTTAAAAGTATCGAAGATATTTGACTACGATGATTCTAACCAAGTTCTGACCTTAGTTTATCCATAGGAATCACAATTCCTTTCGATCAATGATCTGGTGCCAGCTAAGCTTAGAAGCAGTGAGTGGACACTTTCCCTTTTACTTGATTTTCATTTCGTATTTTCTTCAGTTAGACTTACTTTTCAGCAACTAGGGCGTTAGCTAAGTTTGTTTTTTTACATCATATATGATTTAGTGTCATTTGAGAAGTTTTATACAAAACAGATGTTGTAGTTTGAGTTTTATGTTTTCAGAACATGTTTAATATTTTTCTTTCGGGTTATGAGGTAAAACCTCACCCTAGTATGTAACTTGAGATACAGTTGGAATTGACGGATACAGAGAGCATGTGCACATGTTGAGGACTGAGAGGACGCTCTCAGATCCTCCAAATGGGCTAATGGGATGGTGATACGTAACGTCCTTAGACCCCAGTTTGAGCTTGGGTGGTAACATAGATCCGCACCCCCAGCTTCAGTTTGTGGCTTGAGGGACGGCGATACGTAACACCCTAAGACCACCAGTTTCTGAGACAGTAATGGCATGCTTTGGGGGACGGCGATACTTAACGCCCCAAATTCCTGGATTTGCATTGCTGGCTCCAATTATGCGTATGGGGGGACGACGATACATATCGCCCTCATACATCCAGGTTTTCAAACAGAAATACAGATTTCAAAAAACAAGTTTTCAATTTTCGGATTTCAGGTTTTCAGAACACAGTTTTCAGAATCCAGATTTTTAGCAAATAGTTTTCAGAAACCAGCTTTTCAAAAACAGAGTTTCAAAGACAGATTTCAGAAAGATGAAGTTTCATAAATAGAGTTTTCATGTAAAGATGTTTTTGAAAATATAATTTGAAGTTAAGAGAATTTTTACTTCAGTTTTCATTTCTTAGTCCACTCACTTAAATCGTATAGCGATCTAATCCCCCCCCAGTCTTCATTATTTTGTAGGGAATTCTAGGAGGACAAGCTCGAGGATGGATACTGATGCAGTCACTAGGGATGGAGTCCACCAGTTCAGAGTCAATGAGTATGATAGTCCGTCGGAATTGTACATATGCATTAGTGTTGTTATAGTCATTATAAGTATTCATTTAAGTGTTGTAAAAGAAGCATTTCTAAGTATGCATTTATGAGTAATAAAAGTATTTTATATTGATTAAGTCGTGGTCTATATGCATCACATTGCATAGAATAGTTTACGATATAGTCAAAAAGTCAGAGGCTTATGGGGTTAGTACAACTATCCCCTACCGGTAACATCTCCCAGATCAAGGATGTTACAAAGATGGTATCAGAGCATGGTCTAGGGAGTCAGTGATTGCAGTGGGTAGAGTGTTGGGGTCTTGTATACATAGTATGTCCGGGATACCCGTATATGAGGCATTACCTCTCCAGTATCTGATCCTCTAGTACGTCCTCAAAGCTTCATAAACAGGTTAGTAAGTAATCATATATCCTCCGAATTCTTTTCGTCACTCCAAATAGTAATCATTCCATAATCATCTTTGATTATTTCCCAAGTTCAGTGTGAGTTAAGGAACTCGATAGTAAGTTCCAAGGAAGGTTATTCTAGAGAGCAAAAGAGAAAAGAGGAAACTAGAAGAAAATATACCTATAAGCTTGAACCAGTTAGCGACTGAGATATGTAGAGATAGAGTGAAAACAGAAAAGTTTAAGGATATCCACCCAGGAAAGTAGAAAGAGAAAGAAAAGGCTAGAAGAGAAGAATGATAAAGTAAAAGATATGAAACCAGGACAGTAGGTAAAATACAAGAACCCATGGCAGTGAGAGAAAGTAACGAAAGCCCGAACAAGTAATAGAGTGCCTAGTAAAGTTAAGATTCCATTTCCACTCAAGAAATCCTTCTAGGTAAATTCAATAGTCTCCAAGATTCTCTTATAGCTAGTAAATCCTACGAGTAACGAAGAATAGCCAGAGAGACAACAAAACTAAGAAACCTAGAATAATATTGAGAGTTCTAATGAACCTAGATATCAAATGATGATTTAAACATCTCCTGAAACCCAAACTCTGACCCAGACCTTTAAATACGAAGCAAGAACGGCTTGTTACTTTACCCTAGCAATCTAATAGAGATGAAACCTTAAATTATCAAGTCTTTAAATTCTCTAGTGGCACCAGATCAGGGAATTATCCTAATAGAATCTATCTCATAGGCATAGTTGACCATAAGGGATCGGATAAGAATGCACTTAGAAACTTGAAAGGCAAATCAGTTTAAAAACAGTAGGAATCCATGAGAATATACAGGAATAGACCCGTAAGGATAAAGAGAGTTAGAAGTGACAAAGCAACAGTATAAGGCGTAAAATGGAGTGCCATAGTCAAAACCTACAGCGAGGATGGAGAATAAAGATTTAAGAAGCGTGAGTAATATATAGAAGTAGATAGAGATAAGGAAATAGAAATAGATACGAAATGAATGAATCTATGGAAGTATGAATTAGAGACATGGAGTTAAGTAATAAAGATAATACCAAGACTAGCAGTAAGGATAAGTATAGTAAGATTAGAATAGAATAGACGATGAATATATCAAAGAAGAGGTTCTTTTATTAAGTAAGATACCCTTCTTACTTAGAAGAATTCCTCTAATCGAGTCAAATCTCGTAAACCATCTTGTATAGGTAGCGAATCCTATGATTAACAAAAGACCGTTATAAGATGGGAAAAGTAAGTACTCAATGACGATTAAGGAACTTTCTAATGGACACAAAATGAGAAAGAGAGATTTTAGGTTCTTCGAAACTCAATTTGTAGACAAACTATATGAAATGACAATTAGAATAATAGATAGCTCCCCATAGTCAGAGATCCAATTGATGAGACTTTTACCTACCCAGATCTTCACTCCTTCGAGATACCATTTAAAGAAGTTATCCTGATATAGTCTATCTCATACCTATCCTACATGAGCAATGGACTCCATCAGGACATAAAGTACTAGAACAAGGATAATGAAACTTTCTGAGGCATAAAAGAAAAGGACTAGTGAAATGAGAACAGCTCCAATTAGTATAAACGACCGTGAGGAAAACCCAATGGGGTTCTATTTTAAGAAATAAAGAGGACTTTGACAGGAACATCCACCTAAGAGAAAGATCAAAGAAGTTTTGAGATTATAAGAAGGAAACACCTAAGATAGTTCACAGATTAAGGAAGTTAGAGTAAGATTGTGCTAGACCAGCAAAGGATCACAAGAAAGTCAGAAATCTTAGAAACCACAGATAAGCTGAGCTAGTAAGGATTGTAGGAAAGCATAAGGATAAGTATAAGAATAAATCTATAAGGTTGGAAGTATTAAGGAAGTGATAAGAGTATCAGTATGGACGATAGGACAAAGTGATCAAATTAAGTTTTATAGCAAGAGAATGTTGAAATTAAGAAACAAATAGAAAAATGACTCACAAATAATCTTAATAGCAAAAAGTCTGGTAAGGGAACAGAATATGCAGATGGTATGAGGATTATGAGGAGTAGCAAGGAAGTAATTGAATCAAGGATAGTTGTAGGACCCTAGAACTTAGTAAAGGAAAGAACCTGCAAAGGAGAATAATTAAAGATCAAATAAATCACGAGATGGATCGATAATTAGGTGATGAATCTAAAGAATCATGGACTAGGAACTTGAAAAAGAGAAGGTGTAACACTATGATTAGAATGATTCGTAGGATATAATGAGTAACTTATAAAGAACCTCATGGTATTAAAAAAAGAATGATCTTAGGAAGAATGAAGTGTATAGACCAAAGAATAAGAGTTGAAGAAGTAGGTTTATGAAGGAATTTTTACAGTAGAATAAGTTCCTAAGAAAAGATAATAAAAAGGATAAAGAAGTACCCCAAAAGAAGAATTTAGTATCTGCAGGAAATTAAAAAATAGAAAGGATAAGAAGATAATATAAAGAAATATGACAGATGGTACTTCTAGAGAGACTTGTATAAGATGTAAAGTGGGTAATTAATAAAAATGACCAAGAGTAAAGTTAGAAAAGGTAGAGGTTTTGGTTGTTAAAACCCAGTGTAGGAAAAGATATCAGACAGGTATACACAAAAACTCGAGGTAACGACGTATCATCAAAACACCGAGAGTTCGATATTAGCTCCCACCCTCTCAAACCTCGGATGATACCGATAATAAATGGGACGGAAGTGCAACCTTAAGATACTCCATGAGCAAGTACAAGAGTAGTGATAATAAGAAAAAAAAAAAGATAGTCCAAGTTATAGATGCTAAGAGGAATCATTGGATAAAGTAACAAGAGAAGAAGTAATACCTAAGTATATGATAGAAATGTAAATGACAATGTTAAGGATAATCAAGGATGTATGAGGACAGGTATCCTTCAGGTAAATAAAGAGAAGATGACTTATAGTAGATGTAATAGAGAATGAAATAGAAAAGTAAATCAACAAGATGGTTGATACCAGTATAGAAAATGAGATAGTCAAATGGTAATAACAAATATGAGATAACATACTAAGTAAGTATTGATAGAAGAGTAAAATAATATAAAAACCAAGAGAGCAAGTTTACCTTAATATGGAAATTAATAAAGAAAAGACACTTAGTTGCAACCGCGTATAAGAAGACAAACGGATACAAAAGAATAGTAAAGAAAGATCAAAAATTGAGATCTATAAGATACAGTCCAAGGATAAAACATAAACCAAGTAAGCTCTTAGTAAAATAAAGATAGGATGAAAAGAATACTAAGAAGAGTTAGAGAGGGATTGCGTAAAGTACCCAGCCCTAACTTAAGGAGACCAAATCACTACGGGTTTGGGATGGTTTAACCGTGGGTTATGGGTGGTTTGGTAGGTTTGTATTATAGTACAGGGACGGTAAAATAAGTTAATGTAAAATGGTTGTTGAAAAAGGAAAGCTTAAAGACCACTGAGAGCTGTAAAGGAAATATAAGGAGTTGATAGTCAAGAATAAGAAATAGTGTTAAATTCAAGTTGGACAAGTGAAATAGAGAAATATCAAGTATATGTTGAGTTATTATTAGGTCCCAAGATCAAATCAAGACATGAAATAATGAGTGAATACATCAACGGAGGTAGCGGAATACTCACATCGTCGGTGAGTCGATTTGAAGACGAATCGAAGCCAAAACTCACTGTTTTGGTCACGCCCACTGTGCAGATTTGCTCACTGGTTGAGCTCAATGGGTCTCAAAACGAAGCTCCAAACTCCGTCGGATGAGTCCCACCTCATGGGTGAACCTCCATAACACCTTCGCAATGTTCACAAGTGTGCTAGCACTTGATTTCATCAAATGAAATCACTCATTTGCTTCCTTGAAGTCACGCCATTTCTGGTTCAAAACCAGTGAAGAAGAAAGGGTAAATGGCGTGAAAGAAGAAAAGAAAAGGGGTGAGAGAGAGAGATGGAAAAGTGAGTGAGAGTAAGTAAAGCATTTACCAAAATGCATTATATATTTTCAAGAAAATATGCTAAAACCATTTACCAAATCATTTATCAAATATATAAATGGTAAAAGTTATTAGCTTGTCACTATTCCACCAACACCCATCACTATTCACATGTCAATATAAAAGGTGATGTGATGTGTGTCTATCTATCAATCAATCAATCAAGTCAATCAATCAATCAATCACTCAAAGTGACTTTTCATTTGACGCTTGATGTGACGATTGATTGACACTTGATGTGACTTGCATCGCCGCACTCGAATTCGAAATACGAATGCTCTCGCAATCACACTCGGGCTCGGGTTTGTTAATTCCAAATTAACGATTTTTCCATCGCGTCGTAATTAAATGATTCCGCCTAGCGATTTCACTATTCACGTCGCTAACGAATTAATTCTAAATTAATTCGTTCGCCCGAATTAAAATCTAATTTTAATTCCGCGTCGAAATCTAATTTCTTTTAATATATCGAATATATTTTAATCGATTAATTCCGAATTAATCGTTATCTCTCTCTAGACGATATTTTATCCGAGATAAAATATCTCCGTAATTAATCCCAGATTAATTTTCTCTTTCTTCTATATAATCCCAGATTATTAATGAGTGCGAGTTATGCGTC
This sequence comes from Zanthoxylum bungeanum, assembly GCA_019454045.1. Lineage (NCBI taxonomy): Eukaryota > Viridiplantae > Streptophyta > Magnoliopsida > Sapindales > Rutaceae > Zanthoxylum > Zanthoxylum bungeanum. Next base: position 116,019 of record SKCR01037733.1, read on the forward strand.
ATCGGTGCATTATCGGGAAGCGACCCATGAGATCTCCGGATACGTTGGCAGTAAATACGGTCGTCGGTGTAACCGAATCACGTACGTACCAAGTACTACGTTCTACGATTTACGAGACAAGGTCGACTCCTAGCAAAGCACGATGTCTACCAAATCTCCGGACATATCCTTTTAAGAATATTTAGATCTATATCAAGCGTAGTATACTAATGTATTGTGTGTATCCGCCCAGTATCGGATAGTCACGTGCTAGGGCTGGGGCTGGATAAGGTCTACCCCGTCCGAAACACATATCGGATGTCTGGTAACTAGTCTCTATAATCGGATATTCATGACCTGGTCATAATATCACGATTGGATGCGCATCACTTAAGCACTAATACCGTATCCGCGTGACATCATCTCCAATATGACTGGAGTGATACTTCCGTCTCGACATCACACCTAATACTCTACGACTCTCTGATAAACCCAGAAGTGGTGAACACAGAACCGGTCAAAGCCCCCAACCACCAAAACCAAAGTTTATCGATTATCGTAAGTATTAGCGATGCAAGTCTCAGGTTAAGACTATACACACCTACCTTGATTTCGGCCTCCCATAGACACCTAGTCATAATACCAATGGGATTCTGAATGGTCTATCCAGAGCGAAGCTGTTTCCCGTACCATCGGTGAAACACGACCTCCTATCGCACTTGCATAGTCTCCAACACTTATATATATGAGAACTATGCCGTTGTGCCCTCACAACGCGCACAAGTGCAATACTAGCCTATCCGCATTATCGATGTCCAGTCTCGATAATACTACGGCTAGGGATATTTAATGATTAATCCTTCGTGGACTGATACTGTCTCATATCATCTCAATCCAGGAACTAATCATAGGGACCTCTCTTCATTTATATATCTATGGTGATCTAATCACAAATGATGAGAGTGCAATTTCCTTATTACATAGTTAATTTGCTACAACAACACAATGATCTGTGCAAATAGTGACGCTATGGGTCATATTACCAACAGTATAGGTATGAGTGTAGTAGAATTTTCGGGGGAGCCAAGATACTAGTTAATTAATATCTTGCTCAATTAAGAATCGTGGAGCTTAAGTGAAGGACTAAAAAGAACAAATCTTAGAGAGAATGGTATAAAGTACAGTGAAAAAACAGAGGAACAATAGTCAATAGTACTCAGCAAAAAGTATTACAAATGAGACTTAATAAGGGAAAAAATAGGATCTAGTAGTCAGCAGCGGTTAAAGACAAAGAGATAAGTTTAGCAGCATCTTTTTACAATTGGGAAGTTAAGAAGGTCACAAGTAGACCTAGAGAGGATTCGAGGACGAATCATATTTAAGGGAGGAGAATTTATAATGACTGGTAGTTCTTACTACTGCCTGCAGTGGTATTGTTGCATGTAAGGCAATGACATGTAAAAATAAATTATGATGGGACCCAAGTATATCTATAAAATGAATTTAGAGACGATTGGTAGGTTTCTCGAAGTCCCGGGACGGGATTGTACCGTATTTATTATAAACCACCCGTAGTATTTTCGGCATAACCGTTTTCAAATGATCTCCGATTTTATTAATTTTATATCCTTAAAAAGCTTAGACTGAGACCTACAACTTTCGCGCTAAATATTTTTCCAAATTCGGACCAGAACCAGGTCAAAAATGCGAATCAAAAATCTGGATTGAATAGTAACTTTGAGGCTAAAAGAGAGAATCTCAATTTCTCTAGATATTTCCACACTTTTCCTATATGTTTCCAAATATCATACACCCCCCTCTATATATATGTCACACTATTCACAATTACCAATTTTAGGAAAAATAAAACAAAAAGAAAGTAAAGAAACCGTAAGGAAGAAAAGAGGGAATGGAAAAGAAGAGATGAGGAAGGAATAAGAAGAAGAAGAAAGGAGGAAAGAATAAGAAGAAATGAGGAAAAGTAGAAGAAGAAGAAGGAAGAAGAAGAGGAGAAATGATCAAGCAAGTTGAGCATGAGAAATTTGAAGGATGAACAAGAATTAAGCAAGTAAAGAAAGGTAAAAACCCATGACCAATTTTCTTTAAAATGGTGTGTTTAATGATTTAGCAATTGTGTAATGTTGAAGAACATGAGTATGATGATGATTATGAGATTTATTTTATTTTAACTTAATAATTAAGATGGTAGACCTCATTTGTTTAATTATGGTGAAAATGGGTTATTTACTTTCATCAGATACCTAATTATATAAATGCTACTCTCTCTATATATACTTTTATCCTTAATTATTTT